>WBNM01040353.1:39262-51341 GCA_013399055.1 Ramphastos sulfuratus
TTGGGATTGTGCCTACCCAGGTGCAGGACCTTACACTTGGCCTTGTTGAATTTCATGAGGTTGGCCTGGGCCCACCTCTACAGCCTGTCCAGGTCCCTCTGGATGGCATCCCTGCCCTCTAGCAAGTCGACTGTGCCACACAGCTTGGTGTCATCTGCAAACTTGCTGAGGGTGCACTCAATTCCTCTGTCCATATTGCTGCCAAAGATGTTAAACAGCACTGGTCCCAGCATTGACCCCTGAGGGACGCCACTTGTCACTGGTCTCCAGGTGGACATTGTGCCCTTGATCACCACTCTCTGCATGCAACCATCCAGCCAATTCCATATCCAGTGAGTGCTCCACTCATCAAATCCTTGTTTTTCCAGTTTGGTGACCAGGATGTCATGTGGGACAGAGTCAAATGCCTTACTCATGTCCTCAAATGCCTTACTCAGGTCCAGGTAGATGATGTCAGTTGCCCTTCCCTTGTCCACTGTCACTGTGACTTCTTCATAAAAAGCCACCAAATTTGTCAGGCAAGATTTGTCCTTGGTGAAACCATGCTGGTTACCACCAATCACCTCTGTTTTGTTTTCCATTTGCCTTGGCAGAGCCTTCAGGAGGATCTGCTCCATAATCTTGCCAGACACAGAGGTCAGACTGGTTGGTCTGCAGTTCCCGGGGTCATTCTTTTTTTCCCTTTTTGAATATGGACCTTATGTTTCCCCTTTTCCAGTCAGCAGGAACTTCACCAGTCTGCCATGACCTTTCAAATATGATGGACAGTGGTTTAGCAACTTCATCCACCAGTTCCCTCCGCACTCTTGGGTGGATCTCATCAGGCCTCATGGACTTGTCTTTAGGTACTCACAAACGTGGTCTTCAACTATAGTGGGCAGATCTTCCTTCTCTCAGTCCTTACTTTTGCCCTCTGGGACTTGGACTTTGTGGTTGGAGCCCTTGCTATTGAAGACTGAGGCAAAGAAGTCATTGAGCACCTCGGCCTTATCCATATCCTTTGTCACTGGTTCCCCACTTCCCTTCCAGAAGGGTCCCACACTCTCCCTAGTCCTCCTTTTCTCACTAATATACCTGAAGAAATTCTTCTTGTTCCTCTTAATGTCCCTAGCCAAATTAAATTCTAGCCATGCTTTAGCTTTCCTAACCTGATCTCTGGTTGCATGGACAATTTCTTTGTATTCATCCTAAGGAAAAAAAAAATGGTGCAGGGGAGAGCATGAACACAGTTCCCCACTACCACAAATCAGGCAGTCGAATTTCCTGCATTTGGAGGAAATTGCAGGGGTCAGCGCACCCGGAGTGCGAAGGATGAGTCTCACCCTGGGAAAACCACCTGCCTGATCATGGTGTCTCCCCTGCCAGGTAAGTATGAACCTATGAAACAGATTCCATTTAAGGTGAAACGATTGAACTAATATGCAAATGGATGCATAAAAGCTTGTGTTTTGAGTCAGTCTTGTTTTGTGACAAGATGGAACAAGGGCAGTGTTTTACATTTTAAGTCCATCTCTCAGGGCTTCTTGGGTATATTTATTTCAGACAGAATTTCTTTCTGTGTTTTTTTCCTGTTACCTCCTGTGCAGAGATGAGCAATCTTTTCCCCCCCCCCCCCCCCTTTTTTTTTCAGTGTTAG
The DNA here is from genome assembly GCA_013399055.1 of Ramphastos sulfuratus. NCBI lineage: Eukaryota > Metazoa > Chordata > Aves > Piciformes > Ramphastidae > Ramphastos > Ramphastos sulfuratus. The sequence continues at coordinate 40,899 of WBNM01040353.1, forward strand.
TTAAGGATTACTATAGGATATACAATATAGAAAATTATAAGTAAGGTAAATTGATTTCTATTTACAAATGTATCTTTCAGCAGCTTTGCCCACAGCTTACTTCTGAGACTTTCTTTGCTTTTATATCCTACTACTGTTCACATATCTCAGTTAAAAATAACCACTGCCTAGACAATAACCTTCTAGCACTTCCAGATCTAGCTGGTATATACATCCCAGCTGGTTTCAGGATGTCCTCAGATCACATTTTTCTCTCATCCTCTTGCTAACACTGCCTTTCTTACCATTTCGTACAATTTGGGCTTTGCCTGGGAGTATTAAAACCTTGAATGTGGTCTTTATTTACAGCTGTGCCCTTGTCCCGACCTTTTGCCTCAGGAAGGCATTACCAGGCAGGAGCTCTTGACAGAGCTAAGACCTGGTTCCCAGTGGTCTTCCATGCACAGCCAAAGACAGATCACAGCGACAAGACCAAGTGGGTCTCGCTCAGGTCTTGGGGTAACCACAGTAGGACCCTGCCATCTACCATCCTCCTTTGCCATCTCAGCCCTCCTCTGGTTAATGCTACATGGGGGCAAGAGGTGAAGAAGGAAGGGAGCATCAGCCTGCAGGGACATTGGCCAGAGAGCAAAACCTGCCCAGTGCTTGCTGGCATCACCACATACTTCCCATTTAGACATGCAAGAAGTCCTGGTGCTGTGAGTACAACTTGTTTCCTTCTTCAAAGCCTGACTCCAAAGCCTGATTTTCTCACAGAAAAATGAAGGGCTGATTTACGAGAATAAGCTTTAGTCATGTTAGTAACAGCTTTTAACACTGAGCAGTAATGAGGTCAACTCAAATTTGAATGTTCCTAGCCCAAACTCTTACTGTCTGAATTTCCATAGAGACTGTCTCGCATTCAACAGACCAGAACAAGTGAATTAGACTTAAAAATCACCATTCTTTAACATTAATTTGCACACATTTTCTTGCAGTGCTTTCACCCGCTTTGAAAAACAGAAAAAAGATTACTATTTTCCTCCTCAGCATCCACACGATGTCACTGAGCGGATTCTTTTGCATGCACAGCCAGTAGCAGAAATGGCAGGTGATCCGCACGTTCTCCTGCCTGCAAGATGTGTATCGTATTGCTCCCTTATAGCCTGTGTGCTTTTCCGCCAAGCTGGACACCCAGCATTGTCACTCCTAAAATATTTGTGAGTGCTACAGGATTTTCTAAGGAAAGATTCCTTGGGGCAAGATTTAGTCAAATTTAATCCGAGTCACTCGGCGCAGCTCCATTTGTTGAGAATAGCTCCTGTGCTGAGAAGAGCCTGTCACTGTGTTTTGCCTCACAATGTTGCAGAACACAATAACAACAACATTAAACTCAATACCCTTAAGGGGCAGTTGTAGTCCAGGGTCACATTTTCTTTCATTCCAATTAACCTACTTGTCATATTGAATGGTAGATGCACTTCTCAAACTGCCCTCAAGTGCTTCTCATGCTCTTTTAGTAATAGAAAGTGGGGAGAAATAAAATAGTTCATGCTTTGCGGTTTGACTTGTCCTTGGTATTCTATCTTATTGGAAATCCACAAGAAATTAATACTGCCGTAGAGGTTTTAAGGGTCTGAAGGCACGAACAGACTTGTGCTAAGTGCACCTAGAACAGCAGTGCTTGTAACACCAGTTCTGGGAAGAAGAGGCACCAATAACCTTGGGTTCCCCCACTGATTTTCATCAACCCATCTGCTCTAGTGCCAAATAAAGAATAAATAAAAGTTTGACTAGGCTGCGCCCTCTCCAGCATAACATTACATATAGCAGCATAATGTTAGATAGAAGAAAAGGAGTCACTTAGGTGCTCTACTGAAGAAGTCTCTTGGAACACGCTGTGCCAGGTTCTGAGGGCATCACCAGACCTTCCTAGTACTGCCCACATCCCTAGGGCTGCTTCTATCCTGCCCATAGCCTGGGACTCCATATCACCCCCACAGGGCCATCAGCCTATGCAGCAACACCACAGCTCCCCGGAGACCTGTCCCGCCTGGCCATGGCCTCTACAGAGCCAGGCTCACTTGTGAGCCCAAGCCCTGGACAGGCCTCAGCCCTTCCCCAGGGAGGTGCCTATTGCCAGGGGCTGGGGCCACCCTATGGTCCCCAGTTACCTTTCTACTGGCTGGCCTTACCCTGAGCCCTGTGGGGATCCCCTAGTCCTGCCGCACCACATGGCTGTGCTAGAGGCTGCCATGGCAAGTGTACATACCACGCATCTTGTGCTCTTCTCACCTCCAGGTTGGTGTGCCCCGGAGTTACTGTTCCCAAGGCTGCATCTGCTATATCTCAGCTCTTGCCAAGCTCTCAGAGACAGGCTATTCACTAAGCTCACTGACCATTCAGTGAACCTTTGAGGTTCTTTCCTAGCCATGTGAAGCTCTGGTCTCCCCTCAGACATGAGAGGCTGAAGTCATTCAGTCTAGTGCCCTGGCCTTAGCCTACCCTAAGAGGGCTTTCCTTAGCCTTTGGGCAGAGGAGCAGACCCAAATCCGCTCTGGAAGGAGAAGTCTTGCCCACTGCTATATGTCCCAGGCAGCTGCACAACTTCTCCAAATAGCCATATCTCCCCATGCAAGCATTGGTTTCCATCCGCACTTGTAACTAGGTTGTTGTCCTCCCTCCCTTTGACCCCAAATCATGATTTCTCTTGATTAGCCTTTGTTTGTTCCTTTATACGCTTGCATTTCCCACTTCCTCTGGCAGGAATTTCTAACACTGTAGGCATCAAGGTCCTCAGCTTTCTGTTTAATAAACTATCAGCTTGTGGTTGCATGTATTTTGATGGAAATAACCTCTAATTCTACTGCATAAAATATGGATCTCTGTTTGAGTTTGCCTTGGTTTACTTGGTGCTTTATTCTTACTTAATTATTTGTTCTTCCTCTGTTTCCACCCATCCCCTGGATTGATGTGATATAGACCACAGGTTTCATATCTGAACCTCTGCTTCCACTGAAAACCACTTGAACTGATGCTATTGAATTGCTGAACAATGTATCAGACACCAACTGATAATGAATTTGACATGAACACAAGTCTTTTGGACTCTAATATCCACTAGTAACATTACCTCAAGAGAACAAATTAAATAGCTTAGAATAACTGTGTTGTTTTCCCAGACAATTAAAAAAATAATTTATACTTATTTTTATTTCAAGGGAGAAGTGGACCTCCTAAGTTAATATCCACAGGACCTCTATCTTGGATTTTTAACTCTATATTAGCTCCTAACATAAAAATCTAAAAAACAAACAAACAAGCCAATGACGCAAAAAACAAAACAAATGAAACAAAAAACCCAAACCCCGAAAAACATCCATAATATCCCTTGTGACCTAGGCAGTTTGCATCCTGTTATCTCTGAACAAAACTCTGTCTAGAGATGAGAACTCTTCTTTAGGTGTCAAAGGAATCTCATAAATATCTGGAGTCTTTTTGAAGGGCGGGCAATATTTCAGCACTTTCTGCTTCTTTAGTGCTGGCTTGTGGCTTTTGTGAGACTTCTTATGATATTTTTCATATTTGCAATTTTTAACTCTGGACTCTGTTCTATGGCAACTTAATCAAGGCCACCTGACCAGGAAGATCAAGCAGATGAGGCCCTCTTTAAACAGATAGGAGCAGCTTCTTGTTCACAAGCCCTGGTCCTCATGGGAGATTTCAACCACCTGGATATCTGTCAGAAAGACAACACAGCAGGATACCAACAGTCTAAGAGGTTCCTTGAAAGCACTGATGATAATTTCCTCCTCCAATTGGTAAAGGAACACACAAGAAAAGGTACTATGCTGAACTTTGTCCTCATCAGCAAGGAGGGACAGCGAGTGATGATAATGTCAAGGGCAGCCTTGGCTGCACAACCATGAAATGGCAAAGTTTAAGATCCTCAGAGTATCAAGGAGGGTGCAAAGCAATCCCACTACTCGACTTCAAGAGAGAAAACTTCATCCTCTTCAGAGAACAGCTCGGCAGAGTTTCATGGGATAAAGCCCTGGACATAAGAGTGGCTTAAAAAAGCTGGTCAATATTCAAAGCCTCTTACAAGAGCAGAAGCAGTGCATCCCAGGAAGGAAGCAAGCAGGCAAGAGTGCCAGGGAGCTGGCATGGATGAACAAGGCGCTCCTGGACTTTGCCAAAAAAAGAAGAATCTCTAGGGAATGGAAGTAAGAACCAGCCACATGGGAAGATTACAAAGAAGTTGTCTGAGTAGCCAGGAATCAGGTCAGGAAATCAAAAGCACAGATAGAATTAAATTTGGCTGAGGACATAAAAGGGAACAGGAAGAATTTCTTCATGTACATCAGTAACAAAAAGAAGGCTAGGGAAGATGTGAGACCTCTCCAGAAGGAAAGCAGAGACCTGTTCATGAGATATACAGAGAAGTCTCAATGACTACAAGCTGCACTTCCCATGCAAGGCAAAGATAGGGACTGGGAAAAGGAAGATCTGCTCATTACAGGAATAGAGCAGGTCTAAGACCATCTAAAGAACCTGAGGGTACACAAGTCAAGGTGTTCAAGGTCTTGAGTAACCTGTGCTAGTGGGAGGTGTCCCTGCCTATGGCAGGGGGTTGGAACTAGATGATCCTTGAGGTCTCCTTCCAACCTTACCATTCTATGATTCTATGATAAGTCATGAAGTTCTGATGAGATCTGACCTCAGGTCTTGAGGGAACTGGCAGATGAAGTTGTGAAACAACAGTCTCTCACATTTGAAAGGCCATGGCAGTCTGGTGAAGCTCCTGCTGACTGGGAAAGGGGAACCAGAACACTTGTCTTCAAAAAGGGGAAAAAAGGAAGACCCAGGAAACTATAAGCCAGTCAGTCTCACCTCTGTGCCTGGCAAAATCATGGAGCAGATCCTCTTGAAGTCTTTGCTAAGGCACACAGAAAATGAAGAAGTGATTGGTGGCAACCAACATAGCTTCACCAAGGGTGTGGTGGATTTGGAACTTCCCCCTGCCAATTTACCAGACTAGCTCAGACAGTTTGGAAGTAAGATAAAACAGTATTTACAGCAAATCTGAATTTGCAAGCATATATACACAATATATTTACATGTATTTACAATTATATACAACTCAGAAATAATACAGAAATCCAAACTTCGCCCCCTCCCCAGACAAAGAAAAACCCAGAAGGGGCCCACGCCACCTTCTCTCTCCCAGATAGAAAACAACCAGCAAGGGTTACGTGTTATCTAGTCAGCCAAGGTTAGCGGAAGAGATTAGAGAGAGAAGCAAAGGAACAGCAAACAGATCCAGTGCCCAAAAGCAAAGAAAAATGAATCATTTATATATTGGCTTTTTATACCTCTTAGCAAACCAATGAATGAGAATAGACTTTAACATAATTATTCTTTTGCAACCAATGATCTAATTTCTCCTATTAGAATATTCCAATAAGCCTTAAACTACCACAAAGGGCAAATCATGTGGCTTTCTGTGATGGAGCTACAGCATCAGTGGATAAGGGAAGAGTGACTGATGTTATCTACCTGGACTTGTGTAAAGTGACATTGTCCCACGTGACATCCTGGTCACCAAATTGGAAAAACATGGATTTAAAGGATAGACCAAGGGATTGACCACTCACTGGATAAGGAATTGACTGGATAGTCACACTCAGAGACTTGCGGTCAATGGTTCAGTGTCCAGATGGAGACCAGTGACAAGTGACATTTCTCAGGGGCTGGTACTGGGACCAGTGCTCTTTAACATCTTTGTTGGTGATATAGACAGTGGGATTGAGTGCACCCTCAGCAAGTCTGCAGATGACACCAAGCTGTGGGGTATGGTCAACATGCTGGAGGGAAGGGATGACACTAGAGGGATCCTGACAAGCTTGAAAGGTGGGCCCATGCCAGCTTCATGAAGTTCAACAAGGCCAAGTGCAAGGTCCTACACCTGGGTCAGGGCAATCCCAAGCACAAATGCAGGCTGGGCAGAGAATGGTGGTCTTGAGGAGAAGAATTTCTGTTGTCAATTAATGAAAAACTCAACGTGAGCAGGCAATGTGCACTGACAGTCCAGAAGACAACACGGTCTTCATCAAAAGCAGTGTGGCCAGCAGGACAAATGAGGTGATTCTCCCCCTCTACTCTGATGTCATGAGGCCCCACCTGGAGTACCCCAGTTCTGGGACTCCTAACACAAGAAGGACATATAACTGTTGGAATGGGTCCAGAAGAGGACCACAAAGACAATCAGAAGGCTGGAGCACCTCCCTATGGGACACAGGCTGTGAGAATTGGGGCTGTTCAGCCTGAAGAAGAGAAGGCTTCAGGGAGAGCTTAAAGCAACATTCCAGTACCTCAAGGGAGCTACAGGAGAGCTCCCGTGAGGTACATTTTATAAGGGACATTTTATAAGGGCTTGTAGTACTAGGATGAGGGGCAATGGCTCTGAGCTGGAAGAAGGTGGATTTAGACTAGAGATTAAAAAGAAGTTCTTTACAGTGAGGGTAGTGAGACGTTGGAACAGGTTGCCTAGGGAGGCTGCGGATTCCCCTTCCCTGGAGATATTCAAGGCCAGGCTGGACAGGACCTTGAGCAATCTGGTGTAGTGAATGATGTCCCTGCCCATGGCAGGGAGCTAGGAACTAGATGATCTTTAAGATTCCTTACAACACAACTCATTCTATGAGCCTACAAAATGCTTTATAGCTGTTGTCCCTGTACTGGGGCAAGGTGTTTCTTTGAGATTGTCCAGGGTTGTTAGGTGAGCAGGAAAGGCAATGTACAAATTTGTATGCAGTACATCCAAAAGTATGGACATCACTGTTCTAGAGAGCATGTTTACATCTACCCTGTTTCTTCCAGGTTCACATTCAGTTTCCAAATCCTATATTCGAGGGTGGAAAAAAAAATATTCTCTACTCTCTTGACCTGTTTTTGCATGATATCCATTAAAGACTTGTACACATTTTCAGCTAACTTCCCATAAACAGAATCAGGAATTGTTTTGTACCCCTATTCCTTCTTACTAAAGTGGATGTTTTGTCTTTTGGGGAAGAGTTTGATCCAATTGTCAGATAAACTTCATTCACCCCAATTTTTTACATGGCTAGTAAAAGACTCCTGAGCTATGTGAGAGTCCTGTTGAGTCGACAGAGAGAAGTATGTTCCCATGGAGACCAAAGATCTCCCTTTTCTTGATGCCTCATTGGACTGTAAACTGTGTATTCACCAAATCACCACCTTCACTGCTTTTCCTGAAAAATGGCACAGACTGAGCTGAAAGACACAAAGACTACCAATGTAAGCAATTAAATTATGAATAAATTTACCCTCTCCAGCTCACACTTTTAAGGAACGTTTGTGTGTCTTCTTGAACTGGTAAGAACAAGCATTCTAGTAGGAACAACAAGCTTATGTGAGCTCCCTGTATGCCCTGATGTGTGGATTTCTCTCCTGTTCATTTTTGAGTGGAGTTTGACACTCTTAACATTTCCATGCTACAGTTTTATTGTCAGCTTGCCCTGCTTGAGTTAACTGAAAGTTATAAAGCATCTGAAATGCCTCAAAGGCTTCTACTATTAGTAGTGAGATGAGTTTTCTGCACGTCTTCATTTTTCTTGGTACATTTTAACTTGCAGATGCAGAATGAAACGCAGCTGGAACTTTGCAGATAGTTTTGAGCTCAGCTGAAGCTCTTAACTGCTCAGATAATCCATGAAAAGAAAAGAAAAGAAAAGAAAAGAAAAGAAAAGAAAAGAAAAGAAAAGAAAAGAAAAGAAAAGAAAAGAAAAGAAAAGAAAATGAAAGGAAAGGAAAAAAGAAAAGAAAAGGAGAAAACGAAACCCAGTAACTCAACAAGATAAATCTCGATACTGTGAGATATTAGGATCTCTCTCTGAAGGCAAACTCTGTGCTGCATCCTGGAGGTGCACCACTGTTACCAGACTAAACTTGCAGGTTTTCAGAGCCGTGAACACACACACACACACACACACACACACACACACACACACACACACTTCTCCTTGCCAGCACTGCCAGAAGTAGGAGCTCTTCAGGCCTGGCCAGCAGCAGCCCGACATGCTTTTTTACTTTTACCCAAGCTACAGTTGAACTCTCTTCCTCACTCCCTGCCAGAATTTCTCTTTCACTGCATCCCTGATGATCATCTCCTTTTCTATGCTCTGGTTATTCTTGATCTTAAATTATAATGTCCAGCAAATTGGGTTTTGTCTTGACTTTAACCCAAGCTTGAGCTATCCCTGTACAGTAGCGAATTGCCAACAAATAAGCAAAAGGATAAGGCAGTGGGTCAGAACTAAAAACAGGTCAGAGACAGGTGATATAGTGGAGATCTGCTACAGTCCACCTGACCACGAATAGAGACAGACGAGAAAGAGAGAATGAGGCTCTCTGTAGACAGACAGGAGCAGCCTCATGTTTACATGTCCTTGTCCTTATTGAGGACTCCAGCCACCCTGGTATCTATTGGAGAAATAATACAGCAGAGCACAGGTACTCCAGGACGTTTCAGGAATGTGTTAATAACAATCTCTTTCTCCAAGTGTTTGAGGAGCCTGTGAGGAAAGGTGCTATGTGGGACCTTGTTCTTACCAAGGACAGGTTGGTGGGGAGTGTGAAACTCAAGGGCATCCTTGGCTGCAGTGACCACGAAAAGACAGAATTTGGGATCTTTAGTGCAACAAGGAGGGTAAGCAGCAAGCTTACTATCCTGGACTTGACAAGAGCAGACTTTGGCTTCTTCAGAATTCTGCTACGGGGAGTGACATGGGGCAAAGCCCAGGAGACCTGCATTGATTAAAAAAGTGCTCCTATGCTCCCTTTGACAGAAAAAGGAGGCCTGTAGAGGGTGGAAGTAAGGATGGCTGTCCTGGAAGGACTACAGAGAAGTTGGTTGAGTAGTCAGAGATCAGGTCAGGAAAGCTAAAACCCAGCTAGCATGAAATCTGACCAGAGCCATCAAAGGCAAGAAGAAAAGCTTCTATAGGTGCATCAGTGATAAATGAAAGACTGGGGAAGAGATAGTTCTCTCTGGAAGGAAACAGTGGACATGGTCACTTGGGATAAGGAAAAGGAAGAGATACTCAATGACTTTTTTTGCCTCATTATTTACCACCAAGGGCTCTTGCCACACTGCTAAAGTTACAGAAGACAAAAAGGGGAGGGAAAATTAAACACCATTCACTGTAAGTGGTAATCATGTATTAAGCCACTAAAGAACCGGAAGGTGCAAAAGTCCATGGCACCTGATGGGATCCATTCATGAGTTTTAAGGGAAATCACCAAGCTGCTTTCCATCATATTTGAAAAGTCATGGGACTCTGGTGAAGTTCCCACTGATGGGAAAAGGGAAACACAACTCTCATATTCAAAAAAGGGTATAAAGGAAGATCTGTCGAAATACAAGCCGTCAGTTTCACCTCTGTGCCCAGCAATATCATTCTGGAAACTCTGCCAAGGGACATGAAAAACGAAGAGGTGATTGGTGGCAGCCAACATAGCTTTACCAAGTGCAAAATGTGCCTGACAAATTTGTCAGCCTTCTACGATGGAGTAACGGTGCCGATGGAGAAAGAAAGCAACCAATGTCATCTGTCTGCACTCGTTCAAAGAATTTGACACTGTGCCCCACAACATCCTGATCTCTAAATTGGAAAGGCATGAATTCAATGGGTGGAGAACTCAGTGGACAAGGAATTGGCTTGATGGTTGCATTCAAAAAGTAACGGCCAGTGGCTCAAAGTCTAAGAGGACAAGTGACAAGAGGGATTCCTCAGGGGACAGTACTGGAGTTGATGCTGTTCACCATAGTTGTCAGAGACATGGACAGTGAGACTGAGTGTAGCCTCAGCAAGTCTGCAGATGACAGCAAGCTATGTGCTGTGGTCAACATGCTAGAGGAAAAGGGTGCTATTTAGAGGGATCCATACAGACTTGAGAGGTGAGCCAATGCCAACCTCATGAAAATCAATAAAGCCAAGTGCAAGGTTCTGAACCTATGTAGAGACAATCCCAAGCATAAATTCAGGCTGCACAGAGAACAGGTAGAGAGCAGTCCTGAGGAGAAAAACTTAAGGTGTTCTTTGATGAAAAGCTCAACGTGAGACAGCAATATATACTTGCAGTCAAGAAAGGCAAATGTATCCTGAGCTGCAACAGAATAACTGTGGCTAGCAGGCTAGGGAAGGTGATGTAATGGTTTGGGAGTTCCCTGCCCCCCCACACTTTGTAAAATCATCCAGACTAGACTCATCCAGCTGAAGTTAAGGAATGAAGCTGTATTTACAGCTTAGCACAATATGCAAGCAGATATATACAAAATATACANGACTCTATGATAACCCAGTCTTCAGTCTACAAATGGCTGAGACCTGCTAAGTAGTGCAAAACACTAAGGAGCCATGAGGACAGGAGCCTGCTGGG
>WBNM01040355.1:0-69427 GCA_013399055.1 Ramphastos sulfuratus
GCCTACCTCAGCTTCAGCAAGGTTTTTGACACTCTCACATAACACTCTCATAGGTAAGCTTAGGAAGTGTGGGTTAGATCAGGGGACAGTGAGGTGGATTGAGAATTCATTGAATGACAGAGCTCAGAAGGTTGTTATCTCCAGAGGTCACTTTCAACCCCCATGATTCCATGTAGGGCTTTGACAGACACGGAAGGCACAGCACAAAACTGTACAGCATAGATGTGTGAGTGAACTCACATTTGGGGTAGTGCAGCTAACATGGAAAGGGAGAACAAGTGTCTTAGTGCTGGAGACTGTGCAGATGCAAAAGCAGCAGTGAGCAGGAAGTGATCATGAAATTTAGGACACACAGGACAGAAAGCACTATTTTAAAAGAGCTGAGAATCAAGACAGGAGAGAAGCTGAAGGTATTCAGCTGAGAGAATGTTCAGTTTACCCCTACAAAGAGCACATTTAGAATATGAGCAAAGAATAATAACAGGAAAGCATCAATCCCACTTAACATCCTTTTAGCTGAAGTGACAGACAGTGAAGTAAAGACTAAGCTAGGAATGCCTGAAAAAACATATGGAGATGAATGGAAGCAGCTGAAGCAGCTGGAATTTCTGATGCTGATGACATGGTTACGCAGTCATGCAAAGCCACTGTCCAAGAGACATAGGGGCCCCATATCCTTATGTCAGTGCTTTCTAATTGGAACACTTTTAGAAGTCTTTCTGTGATAAGTCTTTGATGAAGCTAAAAGTTGTACAATAATCCCTAAAAAAATCATTTGCATTTTTGTGTCATTAATACCAAGTATACAGATGGAGCATAAATCATACTGGACTCAGAAGACTCAGATGACAATTAATCCTGTTGTTCTCCCTGGGTTACTTTTGTAGTGGGGTTGTATCAGTTCCAAGCACATTGTAGTTATGTTTTTCTTTTAAAAACAAAACACAATGTTTTCTTAAAAGTTGCCACAAACAGAGCTGCCAGTCATGAAAACCTTGCCCTTATAAAGAACAGAAAAGCTGAGCTGCTTTTTTAGAAGGCTGATTTTTAAATGCTTGAATTATGCGAAGAAATCCCCAAAGCCACCAACACTAACTGGGACTTCAGGGGTCAGGTTTTTATTACAAAAGAGTTAATCCATTGAAAAAAAGGAAGGGCATATGGTGTTTCAGGTTAAGCCCAGATGGGCTGAGGGAGCGTCTGGAAACCTGGACTCCAGGTGGGCAGGGACACCTGGCCCCTCCTGGGGGGAGAACCCCCCCCAGGTCAAAGTTTACCCCACTCCCACTTTCTGTCCACAACCTTATATAAGACCCAGCCGAGGGCCTACTGGCTCTTTTGCTTCCTGCCTTTGCACCTGCAAGAGCTCCTTGCTGCAGCTGTTTTCCAGCCAGCCACGTGCCCAGCTAACCACGTGGCTATCCCTCCTACCTCCTGCATTGCAAGGACGATCCTTCTCAATCCAGAGAATCCACTGCCATCCAGCCTGGTTTTGTATTTGTATTTGTTCCCTCCCTTTATATTTCTGTAACTCTCTTTTACCATATATACCTTTTATTTATTGTTGAAGTTTTCTTGTTTAACTTCCAAAATCAGTGCAAGACTATTCTTTGAGTGTTTCTACCCTGTTTACTGCTCTGCCTAAAATCTTTTGTATGGAGAGAAGAGGATGGGGGGAGGCATCCTAAAATTTTTGTTCCGTTGAGCTTTGTGGACTCTGGGAAGCTTAAGCAGTAACACATGGAAAGAGAAATAAGACAAGCACAGGCTCACCCCCACACATTGTGATGCTGTTACATCCTGAGAGGTGATGGATTTCAAGGGCATAGTGCCAGGAAGCCCAGGCTGAGTCAGCAGTTACCTCCAGATGGCTGCATGACATCACATCCCGCTGCACTAACAAGACTGGGAGAGAAACTGGCATTGTTTGTTGGACCAATGTTCTGATGTCCAGCCTTCATGACAAGTCCTGAGGCACAATGTAGTATATGCCACAATGAGACATTTCAGTTGGGACTCTCGATTGTTCTGCAAACAAGCAAGGTGTCCAGGACAGACCGATGTGAATAACCTCCTGAGAGAGATATCAGACATGAGGCACTCCAGTAGCTATCAACATCTTCCGTTACACAGCATAAAAGCTTGCGAGGAATTACATAGATTTCACTGTCACTAGCAACTTATCAGCAGCCCACATCTGTGCTAGAGCATCACAAAGTTATTTTTGGGATGAAGTCCATGCTAATACAGCATCCTTGCTTTCCTGTCTGAAATCTGTAAAAGGCTTTCTGTTTTAAAATGTGTTAAGATCTCAACATCAACATAGTAAAGTTTGCTTTTTTGGTTGTTTTATTTCATGAACATTCAGTCTACTTTTAAAAATCAGCCATCAAATACTTAAGCAATAGAAGGGGGGAAAAAAAAAATCCTGATTAAGGAAACATTTCCATTTCTGAGACATCATCTAGGATGTCTTATCTTTCCAGCCAGCAGCCCATGGGAAAAAGGTAAGCAGCTGTATACAGCACAAGACTACAGACTGCCCTGCAAGGGGGCAAGCTGACAAACTTGGAAAACAAGTACTCAGTGTGAAAAGGAGCAGATAACAGCCGAGGGGCTGTTTTCTCTCATCGTGGAAGCAGGGGACAAGCGAGAGAAGCCTCTTCAGTAGAAAAAGAGGTCGACAGTTTGGGGGAGGGGATATTCTTTTCTTTCCCCACACATTGTGCCCTTGAGTTGGAGTAGTATTCAGGACATGTGGCTCCACCTCTGCAGCTCCAGACAGAGACTTTTTAAATCCTTTAACTGCCACTTCATTCAGAAAGACTTCCTGACCTCACTGTCTACTTCTAAAAAGCAGCCGTGAAATACTTCAGCAATATATGGGGGGAAAAAAATCCTGAGATGGAACGTTGCACCTTCCGATTTCTGAGAGGCAAACAAAAATAGTAAGGGGGGGAGGGAAGGGTTTGAAAATTTAATTTTAAAATGCCTTGGCAGTCTTTTCCAAGCAGCAGCAGTGAGCATGGAGGACACTTGTAGTGAATCGGGAACGGGCGGGGGAGAAAGAAGAAAAAAACAAAACCAAAAAAACCAAGCCTCGGTAAGCTTCCTCAGCGCTTCCGCGGCAGAGGAGGAGACCCCTGCACCCCTGGCTGCAGAGGGCAGCGCCGGGGGCATCACTGGCTTCCCGGCGGGTCCTGCTGAGACACACTGCCACCTAGCGACAGTGCTCAGCGGGTGACAGCTTTAGTAGACCTTAAAAATCTCAATGCATGAACAAAGAACTACGTTGTGCTAATAACTGTGGCCACTAATTACCCAGAATTACACCACCGACCTAGCCTCACAGCTTCCAAGTCAGCCGAAAGGTTCTGCAAGTCCTCAACAGGTTCTCTCCAAAAGCAGGGAATAATGCCCAAAGCTGGCATAGCCGTCACCTTTTCAGGTGGAGAGGGATTTACTGGGAAAAAGGGGGAAAAGTTTCACTCCCAGGATTCTACAGTCCCTGAAACTATTCCTGAGCAGCACAAACAGGCATAAGAGAGCACAACATCAGAAGTGCCCTCAGGTAACACCACATTAAACCACACTACTCACAACTCGATCAAACCAAAACGATGCAACCAAAAGCTTATGTCATACTTCATAATCCACTGAGGACCCCACCAGCTTCCACTGCAAAAGACCATCTGGCATTTGGCAGATACACTTCTCATGGTGATGTTACAGCCCAAAATGCAGTACTCACCACAAACTGAGCAGATGGCTGAGTTCCAGTCAGCTCAAATATACAGGGTTTTGCAACAGACTTCACACAGCACTTGGAAAAGCAATGTGACAACTTTTACAAAGACAAGGACCAAAACCAAGGAAAACAAGCAGACACTTTTCTATTCAATCATCCAGTGTGGTAGATGAGCTATCATCACATGTGTAATTAAAACATACAGGGCATGAAGATCAATCCTGCTTTATTCTATAAAGAACAGGATCATAAATGAATTACAAGGTTTCTTACATGATTTATAGCTGTTACAACCATTTCACAGATGAGTAATAAGTTTTACAAGTCCATCAACAGAAAATTTAATAGCTAATTAACCATATATTAAAACACTTCTCAGTGCCCTCTATGCTCTGTTTGTGAACATACCCTAAGCACATCCCAAGTACAAGTCATAAGAGCCGGCTGACATACCCAGTTCCTCAAAGCCATTATCCCTGGCTCTTAACTTGAACAATGGAGTGCAGCTAACCTTGCTGCCTGCTCCCCAGTGTTATCAGGCTCCTGTTCTAGAGCAGAGGGAAATACAGCATCTCCCATTTCGTTACCTGGACTTTCACTAGCAAACATTACTGACATGGCTTTCTATCACGTGTACTATGACACTGAGACACCGGTATTTGTCCTTCACTCTTTAGTATTAACACTTTGCCTCTACCAAAGGCCACCTAGGAGGCATATGAACACTCTGCTGCTCATTTAAAGAACAGAAAATGAGGAAATACACTTTTCAACACTCTTGTAGGCAACTTTTTACTCGATTTCCCACAATAGTAAGCAAAACTCTTTATACTCAACTAAGTATCACCCACTGATTCAGGACCATGTGCTTTTAGAAATTAATTTTCCCTCTGCTCCAAATCCTACATTGATCAATGCCTAATTCTGGTACAGTTAGTCTATTTCTGCTTTAACAATCAAGAGAACGTTGGTGCCAATGTTTTTAAGAACAGCAAGTGTAACCATACCCTAAGGCCTAATTAGATTCACATGAAATGTCGGCACTGGGTCTAGCCACTACAGCCCTCATCTGGTCAAGGCTGCACTAGGCTCACGTGAAGGGTCACAGGCTCTGTGAAAGAACATGCTTCCTAATCAGTTTTCCAGATTCAGAAAATATTTACAAACAGTTGAAACAACAAACATACAACTAAACACACACACACACCTCCTAGCAAAAACAACAAAAACCAAGCAACACCACCCAACCCCACCCCTAAAATAAAATAGACAATTCCTCCCTTATACAAGCTTTCAAAGTCCCTATGGGTTATTGGGTACTCTAGTCTCATAGAAAAAGTTCACATGTTCATTAGCTGTTACTGGGCTGTACAAAAAAAATCACTACAATGGAATACTTCTAGTAGAAGCAGCATACTCTGTTTGCTACATGACACTGTGGGGTATAAACATCTTGGCACTTGTATATTCAGAAGGCAAGAACAGAGTGGTCGTTCTTCACTGCAGAATCAACTTCCTCTGGGGTCTTATTGTTGGATGGACATGGTGTCCAGCAAAAAAAAAACAAACAAAAAAACCTACCATGGTTGCCATCATCTGCCTTTTGTGATGATCACACATACAAAAGAAGAAAAAAAAAAAAAACACCCAAAGAAACTAACCTCTGCCTCTGTAACATATCCATGCTTAAATGACCATCTTGTCATTGTCATAGATTGGAGTGATGCCACTATTACTTTTACTGCACCAGACGTGCAACTCATCTTCCCTATCCAACTGCGTATTGCTGCCAGTCCAATTACATAGCCTCGCATCACTGGGCTACACAAAAGTTTTTTTAAAACTAAGAAGGAAGGGTAAATCAGTGCCCACAAATAAGTAAGACAAAGGCATCCGGGTTTAAGTGGCTGGATTCTTTTCATGCAGGATGTCTTATCTTCCCAGCCAGCAACCTGCGGGAAAGGTAAGCAGCTGTATCTAGCACAAGATGACAAACTGCCCCATGAGTGAGCAAGCTGACAAACATGGAAAACAATTATGCAGTGTGAAAAGGAGCAGATAACAGCCAAGGGGCTGTTTCAGCATGGAAGCAGAGGACAAGCCAGGGAACCCTCTCCAGGGTGCAGTGGTGAATATTGCTTTTTGCATGCTGTGCCCTTGTGTTGCAGTAGTATTCAGGATATGGAGACTGTGGCTTTACCTCTGCAGCTACAGGAGCCAGTTGGATCTGGTGATGGTTATGCTCTTCACCTCACCGAAACCAGTGTACAGATTATTTCAAAGGAATACACTTGGACCTTAAATTTTAAAAGCTAGAGGACCTTTCATAGTATATGCCTGTGCAAAACAATTTCTTTACCCAGAATAGCATTGAAAACCCTTTAACTGCTACTTAATTCAGAAAGATTTCACCAAGCTAACAATAAAACAGGGGCACTGCACCTCTTTGCCTGTATCTAGCTTTACTTCAGTCTAACCACATTCAGCACCACCAGATTTTAAGTACGTCCAGTGAAGAACAAAATTACAGACAGCCCTTACAACACCATCCAGTGATCCAGTTAGTTCTTGAGTTTGCAGTTTGGAACTTTTCAAAGCAAATAGTTAACAATAATGTGAATTAGTATAAATATAAATTGCTAGAGGTAGAAGTAGTATAGATGAGCCTCAAGGGTTCTAGCAGTTTTTCCTAGTTAGAGACAACAGACACTATAAGCAAAACTGACACTTTTGACCTTTCTGATTGTAGTAGGCAGGGACAATCTTAAATCTCTGGTGCTTTTTGATTTCACAATCAAAATGCATGCAGAAAACCCTCCCAAATTGAGGAATTTATATGCACTGAGTTTGCAAAACCAGAGCCAAGATTTTTTTGCCCTCCTCTAAACTCCTTTAATTCTTCTGTGTGAAGAGTCTCTCAAATACCCTGTTGCATTCAGGTTTTATACACATCCTTTCTAATCCTTCATACATTTATTGAACTTCTATTTTGAGTATGTTCCTTAACACTGAGTCAGACATATAACATCATTACTACCATATCCTTAATTATTCCTTTTCTCTTTTGTATGAATAAGCACTAATTGAGTTATGATCTCTTTGCAAATATGACTTAACCTACTGTTCTCCTGCTTGCTCAGGCATTGCAAATTAAAAAAAAAATAATGGCACTGGTAATTAACTGAGGCCCAGCAATATAACTTGCTTCTCAGCCCATGACAGGTTAAAGTTCAGCTGACAAGTAAGGTGTATAAATGAATGCTAAGCAAACCAGAACTAAACACCAAGCAAACATACAGGGAAAGAATTATCAGAAAAAGAAACTAACTCCACATATGAAATTGAAGAAATTGGCAAAACATAGATGAGCTTTAAGAAATATTAAAAAAAAAAAAACACATTAGTAGCCAGATGGGCAGACAGATATGCATATACAGTTGCACGTCAGGTAGCATCAGCCTACAGAGGAATGCTTTTGTAAACTTGTAATCAGATATTCACCAGATAATTCAGAATTGCCTGACAGAACAGAAACCAAAAGAAATTAAGAGACACAAGCTACAGAGCTGCAGTTCAGTCTGATAACAGCCCATTTGAAAAAGCTGCTACTTCCCTTTCTGCTCTCAGTGGTGTGAAACACTTGTAGTCAGAGGTGAACGTCAGGTTGCACAAAGGCTGCTCCTTATGAGGGAAAAGACATGCATCCTCACAGCAGAATACTTCTAATTGGGGAACACAAACAAGAAAGGAAGCAAGAGATGAGAAAAACTTTTCCAGCTTTCTTACTAGGGAAACTAAAGCCCCAGGTGATACAGATGCTGAACATGGCAGTTCTCCATGAACTAAAGAACAGGTATGATATAAACTCAGTATTTTTTGCTCTTTCTTGTTTTCTTTGCTATTCCCTTACAACTATTTCCCTCCTTTTCCCTTACTTTTATGTTATTCATGACACAGTAAGAAAGCCTTCATGCAGCCAATTTAATACCTCTGAATCTCCACCAGTTATAATCACAGCAGTGGATTCTAGTGGATGAAGAGACTGCCTCATATTTCAAAGTTTAATGAGTTCCATTCCTGTTAATATTACACTTCTATTTAAATTCATGGTAATTTTTCCATTAATTTAATTTATAAATTAATTCTTTCTAATTTTCTAAAGCATTACATGACCAGTGACTTATGTAGGTCATCTCAAATGAGTGTCAGTAAAATCTATATAACACAAGCTCTTGTATCCTGTACATCTTGACTGTGACTCTATCATGATTCATAAGGCAGGGAGGAAGAATGGGGATAATTTTCATAGCTTTTGTTCAGAGAGTGGTGAAAAATTGAGGTGATTCTGATAACAAAAATAGCTCATATAGAGTGAGTGCTATGCTTGTGAACTAAGAAAACTTTGCTTCACTTGGTAGCAGAGATAATAAACAGGCAGAAAGAGTCTTCTCTTCCTGTTCAAAGACTGATCAGCATGCCAGAAGGAAATCGTGTCCTATAGGTAAGCAGAATAAGAAACTAAAAATATTCCAAAGCATTTATCTAAGGTGGCTCACAATGCAAGAACATCTGAAGTGAAGCCACTGGAAGTTTACCAGAATGTTTTTTGAAGAACTAGCATATCATAGAAGGCACATCACATACATAAAATTATTCAGCCAGCGTGGCGCATGACTACCAAATTCTGTGAGAAAACAGTAGAAGCAAGCAAGTAAACAAAATAAAGCATGCAGAGTCCACAAGAAGCAAGAGATAACATGTCAGTCATTGAAGGGCTGACCTTTTATACAACCAACATCAGCAACTAACAGCTTTTAAAAGTTATCACTGCCCAAAGCTTAACTTGAAAGATTGCAAACGTATTTCAGTGCTTGGTATCAAAGTTATATTTGAAGTGAAGCTTTTTTGGGGAAGTGTTACACATTTTGACCTACAGCTTTCACCAGGATGTAGACTGTCCTGCAAGTACTGGTACAGGAGAGGCTGGTAGTGTCCCATCAGCAGGTATACCATGCTACAGCTGGCCAGTTGACGAATGGCAAATTAAATCATGAGAGCTGCTTTATTGAAGGGGGCCCAGTAAAAATGGGTAATTTACTACCCAAACACAGTAACCTGTTAGTTATCAATCTCTGAAGTGCCCTGATGCCCTGACAACATGCCCTGATCAGAACATCAGTATGATAACTTATTGGTGCAAGCAGTCATTGCAAAACCTCTTTGTTTTCCTCAAATAGTTAATAATCTATGACAAGTCTCAAAGGCCTAGCTCACACCAAGCACAGCAAAGTGTAATGCACAGGGCCATGTTCCCTTCATTCTCACATGGATTCATCTGCCCACTGCTTGCAGTTTAACACAGTACAGAGATTCCTCAAGAATTTAAAGTTAGTCTTGGATCTGATTTTTGATGCTACATGAGTTCGCTGAAACAAATAAAACAGTGTGAAAAGCATTGTTTTCCTGCTCCAATGTGTTTGCACTGTGGTCCTATTGCTATGCACACCCTAGTTTATACATATCAAAAAGATTCCCATGGAGCTGCTCACAATTTACAGGGAGGAATTCATTTTTTAGCTGCACAAGTAAAAGCTGCAGACACTAGCTGGCAATTCTCAGTGCTCATTAGCACTCCCTCAGCAAAAAAATAGTTCTGTATGTAAACCTGCAAAGTTTGGATCACCAAACTCTAGGCACATATTTATTATCAGACTAACACTTTTAAATGCAAGTAGTATTTTGTTTCAGGGAAAGCTAAATTACATTAAAATCCCAGAGGATGTCCAAGTCATTTGCAAAACTTGAACTGTCTGAGCTCCAAAGAAACACAGTACTGTAAAGCCAATGTAAAGAAGGTTTTACAACGCTGATATTTCCAGGGTCAGGGGACAGTATCAAACACAAAGTGTGCTCACTGTTCCCTAGTGTTGCTGGAAAAACAAAGGAAATGTAATCTCCATCTCTGTTTTTGATGTAGAAAAATTCAGAGACCACACAACGCCAAGCACACCACTTACTGTTGCCAAAAGGAATGCAAGATGCTAGACTGATGTATGGCCCTTGACAGAATAGAATAACAACACTTTATGGACATAAAAATTAGATAAGATCCCACTCTCAACCTAATTATTTGAAAACAAGATTCTCCAAACAAACTCACTGCCCTTCAATGCACACACGACTGCTTTAAATAGCAATTATTACTCAAAGACCAGAACCTGAAAAGTTTGGAAAGAAAATAATCAGGACAGTTGTTGAAGAACTGAATTTATTATCTTGTAAGGAAAAGAGAGAATGAGACCATATAAATGTGGCACATACACATTTCAGTATTCAAAGTAACTTCCAAGTGCTATCAAGCATTTCTGTTACTGCAAACCACTGTCTTAAATAGCCACTGATTAGTACACAGCTAGTTAACACAGCTATTCTTTTAACGGTCTGGACAAGTTTTTAATGACTGAGAATACTATGTTCAATTTCATGTGATCTGGAACATTCATTTTTAGGATCTTTAAGCCAACTTTAGTCTGTTGCGTAGTTCAAGCACAGATTACAAGCACCTGCTTCTAAGAGTAACTCACTTTGCAAACCTTTTAAAACCGTTAAAACTTAGACTGGCCACTGCTGTGAAAGATAACAAGCAGTGTCTCTATAAACATATTAATGACAAAAAGAGGGGCAAGGATAACCTCCACTCTTTATTGGACAAGGAGGGGAATGTAGTGACTAGAGATGAGGAAAAGGCAGTAGTACTTAACACCTTCTTTGCCTCAATTTTCAATAGCAAGACAGGCTGTCCTCAGGACAGCTGGCCTCCTCAGCTGGTAGGTGGGTTCAAGGAACAGAACAGCCCCCCTATAATCCAGGAGGAAGTAGTTAGGGACTTGTTGAGCCTCTTGGATCCTCACAAGTCTATGGGACCAGATGGGATCCATGCTAGGGTGATGAGAGAGAGCTGGCAGATGAGCTAGGTAAGCCGCTCTCCACCATTTATCAACAGTCATGGCTCACTGGAGAGGTCCAATGTGGTGCCTATTCACAAGAAGGGTCAGAAGGAGGATCCAGAAAATTACAGACAGCCTGACCTCAGTGCCATGCAAGATAATGGAGCAGATCATCCTGAGTGCAATCACAGAGCACCTACAGGATGGTAGGGGATCAGACCCAGCCAGCATGGATTTAGGAGGGGCAGGTCCTGCTTGACCAACCTGATCTCTTTTTATGAGCAGGTGCCCTGCCTGGTGGATGTGGGGAAGTCTGTGGATGTCGTCTACCTGGACTTTAGCAAGGCCTTTGACACTGTCTGCCATAGCAAACTCTTGGCCAAGCTGGCAGCCCATGGCTTCTTCATTAGGAAGAAATTCTTCACGAAAAGAGTGATTGGCATTGGAATGGGCTGCCTGGGGAGGTGGTGGAGTCACCATCCCTGGAGGTGTTCTTAAAAGGAGGCTGGATGAGGCACTTAGTGCCATGGTTTAGTTAATAGAAGGGTTAAGTGATAGGTTGGACTCGATGATGCTAGAGGTCTTTTCCAACCTGGTTAATTCTGTGATTCTGTGTATTCCACTATTTCCAGCACACAGCTGCTCTCAATAATTAATAACAAATAGCACTGTAGTGCTTAGCTAAGCTAAGCTCCTCGCAAGTTGCTTATCAGCCCTGTTTACTTTCACTTAGTGTCATCACTGTATCAGAAGTACTTTTGTTCCAAAGAGATAGGACAAGAAAAGAAAGGCAGCACATGGGCTTCTTTGTCCTGCATTTGCCTTGAGGCAAGGCACCATTTCTGTTGTACATTACAGGTTGTACCACCACATGCCGTCTTTATAGGAAAGGTGCTCCAGCCCTCTGATCACTTCTGTGGCCCTCCTCTGGACCCTCTCCATCAGGTCCATGTCCTTCTTGTGTTGAGGGCCCCAGAGCTGGACACAGTACTCCAGGTGAAGGAAGGAAAGTGGTAGAACACCTCTCTCAATCTGCCGGTCACATTTCTTTTGATGCAGACCAGAATGCGATTTGCCTTGTGGGAATGCAGGAAATATAGGAAGGGTCAGATCTTCTTGCAGAGAAGGGAACACTAAAGAGGGATAAAGTACCTAAGGAGATGAGCATTCACTACTGAGCAGCATTTCCAGCAGTTACTCAGTGGGAGATTACCCAATTGCTTACTGCCTCTTTTAGTTTGCATTGGTTGTATGAAGTTGATTCATTCCTACTATGAAAGAGGAATTTAACTCTCCTAGTGAGACTAGAAAGTTATTTTTCAAATAAGTAAGAAAAGATAGGCACTCAAAGTCAGCAGTCATTTAGCATGGCTTACTATAGCCCTACAGTACTATAAGGAAGTTTAGGTTCCAGTTGACAAACCAGCAATGGGATGGAAAGATGCTGTGAAGCCATTTATCAGGTCTAAGCATCAAACTAGTGCCTGAGCCCGGAAGAGTCCAAAATGACATCTTTCTTCTCACTCTGCTGGGAAGGATATGCAGCCCTAATTGTACATCACATCAGTGGGAGATGATGATGCCAGAGCCAGTGTGAAGGTCAATCCACGAATAATTGTTAAAGTTCTATCCAATCATACACACAATTGGTGGTGCAAAAGAAACAATGTGAGGCACCTGCCTCTGCTCCAGAAGTAAGGAAAATGTTCTTTAACTCCCTGTACTAAGACAGCATGGATCTGTTCATCAACCACTGGGAGCCTAGACTGTATTTAGGAAATGGTGTTTTTAAGGTGGTACTATACTCGATGTCTGTTCCCAGAGGATAGTTTGTGCCATCTCTGTTTCTCTAGTGGAAGTGAACAGCTGTTTTCTAGAGCTCCCAAAGCCCTGGCGCAAAATAAATCCTTCTCTCTCCACTTAATTTTAAAGAACAATGACAGCTGGGCAGAGAATATATGCAGGAGAGGAGCAAATACAAGGAATTAATTGCTTTATATAACTTTACTTTTGTATTACCTGTAAAGTTATCATTAAAACTATAAAACCAACAAAAGTAGAAGCACCATCACTAGTACAAAAGAGTAACTGTCACAAGATACAAATATCACCTCCCTCCTACACTGCTGGCTATAATAATTCTTCTCTATTCCACAAAGTCTTTGCTAAAATGAAGGGAAAGAAAAGTGAATCTGCAAAATGAAACAAATTTCATCCAAAAGAAATAAATTGACACAAACAATATACAGATTTGCTTCAGTTTCTGTAAGCTAGCCTTCACAGGACTAAGATACAGATTGACTTGATTCCATTTCACTACTTATTTTTAGTAGGTTTATAAATCTTTGCTGACTTCATATACTGAAGAATGAAATCCAGTTTACAAAGTAGGAAAGACAGTTGTTTAATCTGAGTAGGTCACAAGACTAATCTCGGGTTACATCACATCATTTTAATTTCTGGCCCCTTGGGACCACTCCTTTAAAGGTTGAGACAAGTCTTTATATTATTCCATTCAGAAAGCTTGGTCTTTCTGTCCTCCTTTCTATTTGCCCTACATGTTTTAAAGCTTTCATTGGAATCCTCTTTTTGAGCATGTATCTGTAGTAGAAAGAGGTGTTGATATCCAAGCTAAGACACACTAGGGAAGATGGCAAAAGTAAGCATAGTCTCTCATACTTTCATTTACAGAGGAAAGATTTGTTATGTATTTTAGTGTTTACACCACCCACCTACCTCAATCATCACTGAATGCTTCAGCTCACACAAGCTTGTGGTTACGGTGCTGCCCTTCACATTTGGTTTTACTGATGGGTAGCACATCTGATAGAAAATTGCCTGGTGCCTGAACCTCACCTGCAGTTTAGCAGCATGCTGCTGTATCTCAAAATGCAATTAGTTTTATGGAGTAAACATCTCGTCTCTCATTTCCTAACTAGAAAGTGGACAAAGTAGATAGTAACTTATACTTTTGCATACCCATTCTGCTCTCTCATATCTGTGTCTGCATTTATGTACACACAGACACTAAACTCACATGCATAAACCACAGATTATATGGATTCACAAATACATTGGTTTAATGTCCTCTCTTCTTTAATCAATTATCCATGATAATCCATTGCATTCCCCCAGGTACTTAGTCAAAGCCACTTTAAACCTCTTCTTGAAGATCAAATGGCTCTTTAATCCATTTATTTACAGTTTACTGAGTTATAGAAAATTAATCAGGATCATAAGTTAGCTACTGCAGCAAGCCTCTTCTAAAGCCTGCTATCATTACAAACAGTAATTCTCAGAGAGCCAACAGGACGGGGGAAGAAAGGAATAAATCTCCTGATGTCTGATCCTCCCATCAGCCACCGACAGAGACTGTCTCTCTCTGATCCTTGTTTGATCAAACTGTACTCCATCAAATCCATTTATATGAATTAGCATTACTAAGGTAACAGAAGAGCTAATTAGTCTTAAACTTTATAGTTTAAGTTCTTCTTATAGTGTCTTCTGGTGTCTAACAGGCTGAGCTGGAGGTTTCCTTCTGTAGTTTGTTGGGTACAATACTGCATATGTGAGAAAGTGTGCTAATTACACAAGAGACCACATTTCTTTGAACTCAGTCAAAGTTTCTCATTGTTTCATGTCTTCATCCAAATATTCCCTTTCTCACACACAGTTCTGTACACTAGGCAGCTTACCAATGAATGTTTAATGGACAGCTTTCTGGATATTATCAATACTGAACCACTATAATCATTCCTTGACTAGATGAGGTTATACTGATTTAAGGGTGAGGTATCACACATCTACACATGAACTATGCATATGCATATCTGTTCTTCTCTACAGCAGCAGAGGAATTCAGTCAGCAAGTGACACAGTGAGCACCTGAATGAATTTCCCATTGATTTTGTAATATTATTAATAATTATATCCACATGCTCCTGGCAACACAAATACAACAACTCCTGAAATGCTGTCACTGCTTTTAGAAATTGCAGGAGCAAGGTTTTGTTAAGATGAGGAAGTGCCATTGCCAATGGGTTCTGCTGGAGGTGTTGAAGTAATCCCAATGTTACTTGACAAAACAGAACTGACCAGGTTGGGAGGTGAAGCAGCTTTCCCACAAATTCAGTGGTACGTATCACCCAGGCTTTAGTTTTGCTTCTCCTCCAATGAAGTCATTATAATCATGACCTGCATTTACCAAATTTATACTGTGCAATAATATAGACATACTAAACCTTTAGTGATAATGTAATCAATCCTCATGAGCAGCTAACACATAAACCTTTTCTTCATCACGAAAGATTTAGATATATGATGTAACCACATTCAGAAAATATTCACATCACTTTTTTTTGTCTCCAAACAACTCCACAAATTACCTCTTCCTTTCCAATTCTCTGGTTAAGTGATAATCTCATTAGACTAGAATGCTATCATAGGGTAACAGTCCCCTCCTGCCATAGAACACCTACTTATTTCTATTATGCAAAATAATCAAGGACCTAAAATCTTTCTGAAAGACAATGTTTATCCAACAGTACTATTGCTGAAAAGATGGGAATCTAGCTGCTCCCCAGAACAAAGTGTTTCCATGTTACAGCTAGATCCCAGCCAGGTTACATCCTAAAACACACATTTGGGTTTTTTGTTTGTTTGCTGTTTTGTTGGGATTTTTTAATTACACACTTTCATAAATAAGCTGAGTCCTGATACACTGGAATTCTGTGTATTAAAAATGTTATTGACAAATAAATGCTATTTAAGCAACTAGACTACTTGGTATTCATTTAGTAGATTTATTGAATCAAGATGCATGAAGCAAATCAATAGGAAGAGGTCAGAAGGAGAAAATTGGAATAGATCCTCCTAATTTAATGTGACAACTTTTTCTGGCTCTCTTCCATGAAAAAAATATCCCAACTTGTATTCTTGTACAACCACATATCAGTAAACATCTATTATTTAGTCTGGGCATCCAATTCTTCTTTCACATATTTCTAGGAGTCGGCTACTAGAGACGTGGTACCAAAGCATATGGCATCTGCATCAGAAAGTCTAATTCTGCTTTTCTTTGCACTGAGATAAATTCTCAGTAATATGCTCCATATAAAAAGCTGCATAGCAGAAAAAAAAGTCAAGCCTAGTCAATATAACTTCAATACCCTGTAATTTTTTTCCTGATATTTCCTTTATAATCACATTAACCACCTCTGCAGTTATCAGGTAAGACAGTCAGGTAAAGATAAAACAGAGCTCTTGTGAAATATTCTGTTTCCTTGATTGTATTCACCTGGATATAATACCCTATGAATCCTGTGTCTGGTCTCAGCATGCCAGTGACTTGCTCCTGGAGAACATCTGCAATTTCTTCTTCCGTTCTCCCTATATCCAGGTTTCACCCCTAAATCATATAGTCAAAAGCCAGAGGTATGTATTAAGTAATGACAAACATTTTAGGCAGAAAGCTAGGCAGACCTCAAAACCCCTCATAAACATACAATAAATAGAAACAAGATGAAAATCTTATGAATTGGAGGATAACTTGAAATAGGTAATTAGATGTGTATTTCCCCAAAAAGTACAATGTCAACTATGATGTCCAGATCATGCTCATTAACTTTCTCTTTCATATCCTAAAGCATCTCAACACTGGTTGTCATAAAGCCGCCATTAGCAGACTGCATAAGCATAAGCATTGTCAGCAGAGCATCAAACAGCTCTGCTATGTGTAGTTCAGTCTTCCTTTTTGCCTAAGGGGAGATCTGTACATGCATTTCCCAGACAAGTGCAGGAAGGAAAACAATGCAGAACTTTCCAAGTAACGAAATTCTTACCAAAATACAGAGATGTGATTTTCCAGGATCCTTGACGCAATGTATTGCTGCATAGGATAAAATTATTTAGGCATATAAATACCACTCTCTCCTTCCAAACACCTATGAGGAATCTGAACCAAATCAGTTTTCAGCGACCAAAAGATGGCAGTGTTTCAGAGCACTGCAGGTATCTATAGTTCTGACTATCTAGTTCACGTCTTCATAATGCTGAATTGTCATTTTGCAATTCAATGATAGGGGAGTAAACGAAATGCTTCTGTGTCATTTCTTTACAGAGTGACCCACAAAAACCCAGTAACCAACTGCAAAGGCTAGTAACGTGTTCTAAATATTCTTCTTCAGGACTAGCAAGCCCAAGCTACATCCAAAGTTACGTATATGCTTGTAGGACTGATATATGTGTGGTTGTGTGTCACAGTAAAGAATATGTTTCAGATTATAGGCTATTTTTTAAGGTTTTCTTCAACAAGGTCTAGGAAGAGAGCTCTGAAGAGCTAAACTTCACATCACAAAGGCTGCAAGAGCTCACCCTGTTGCATCTTAAACACAGGAAAGGAAAATGCAAGCTGTCTGTGAAAGTGCTGCAATTTGCTTTCATTTGTGCAAATCACCTGAGAATATAGCAGCTGCACCTGTGTAGTCTACATCATCATCATTATAACATGAAGATGAGACATCATTATGAAAACACTTCCATGCTCCATTCCTTAATAAAAATTCAGCATCTGTAGTCTCACCACATTTATGGAGAAGTTTGCATCCCCCAAATGACAGCAGAGACTCGCATGTTTGTTAAGCCTATTTTACTTGTCCTGCCAGAGGCGGATTTCAAAGTTTTGGGAACTTACAGTGTGTAAGCATGCTGTGCTACCTGGAACACTTCTCCTATAAGGACAAGCTGAGGGGGCTGGGGTTATTCAGTCTGGAGAAGAGAAGGCTCCAGAGACACATAACAGTGGCCTTCCAGTACCTGAAGGGGGCCTACAAGAAGGCTGGAGAAGGACTGTTTACAAAGGCCTGCAATGATAGAATGTGAAGCCAAGGATTCAAACTAGAGAAGAGTAATTTAGATTGGCTGTTAGGAACAAACTGTTTACTCTGAGGGTGGTGGAACACTGGAACAGGTTGTCCGGGGAGGTGGTTGAGGCCCAATCCCTGGAGATGTTCAAGGTAAGGCTCAACAGGATTCTAGGCAACCTGATCTAGTTGAAGATGTCCCTGATTACTGCAGAGGAGGTTGAATGAGATGACCTTTAGAGCTCACTTCCAACCCATTCTCCAGCACATCAGACAGGTCTTCAATAATGCAAACCTACACAAAGGGACTATGGAAGTCATGCAGAGGCATTTCTCATCTTCCTGTGCGGTTGCATAACTCTGTTTCTAGCTTTAGAAAGATGTTTTCTGCTTGCACTCATTTCACAGAGTGCTTCACATCAGTTTGCACTGATCAGTGTAAACAGATGAGATTTCCTTTGCTTTTCATTCTTTTTGTAAGGGTGGATTACTGTAGACCTATTTTCTGAGTTCGTTCCTGATGCAGAGCCCTCTCAGCAGTCCTCGAATCTTCCACCACAGCCTTGTAATAGTCATTTAGTTTTCAGTTATTTTCCTCTATTTTCTGCAGCTTCAAAGCTCTCATTAGTCCATTTAATCATAATTTCTGCAAATTTTACCCTGTCTTCATTAACACCCTTCATTCTACAGCCACTAGCTCAAGTGAGGGCAGTACACAATGCACCTCTCAGGTGTACTAATTGCTGTGTTTCCTGAAATGTCTGCAATCTCCCACATCCCACAAGGTTTCTGTACACAGTAGTTGCTAGTTGGAATCTTCCTTTGATGTAACCTTCCCAGTTCACTTTTTTCTGCTAACTTTACAGAACTAAACTGTTCTGCAGATGAACTGGGGGTTTGCAGTGGAAAAGAAGCATGTCTGTAAGACCCAAGATCATCTGTTACTGACATTAAGAAGACTTAACACTGAGAAGGTGGAAACTGGAAGAAGAGAAAAAAAGGTTTCATCGCTGAAGATGCTGAAAGTCAACCTGAAGAACAGCACTAAATCTCTACCTCTGCTGTTACATTTCCTTTGGATGCTATTGGCTTTAATCTTTGTAATCAGCAGAAAGCAGGTATTACCTCCATTACTTAAAAGATGTTGTTAACTGTTTAGTATTTGAAAGCCAGAAGGCTATTCCAGCACAGGCACCTTAGAAAAGCTTGAGATGAAATAAAGAAATCCAAGTTTATGGAAAAGTATAAAAGGCCTCATCAAGAATGTAATAAACAATCTAAAAGATACTTGGTGAATGAGCATCAGGTGGTGGTGTGTGCTGGGTGAGATAGGAGGCCTGTGGAAAATCATGATCAAAGAGTAAATGAAAGGCATAATGTGTGGAAGGGAAACAAATTAAGGCTTTGGCTCAGTACAAACTCCATCATTTCTTTGTTTCTGGGTACTTGGCTTTGCATCTTTAATACCAGCTTTTAAATCCTCTCATGCCATTTAGCCACCCTGTCATCTATCATAGATTATCACAAAATCACAGAAGGTTAGGGGCTGGAAGGGACATTGAAAAATCAACCAGGCCAACCCCCCTGCCAGAGCAGGATCACCTATACCAGATCACACAGCAGCACATTCAGGTGCATCTTGAGTATCTCCAGAGAGGGAAACTCCACAACCCTCTGGGCAGCCTGTTCCACTGTTCTGTCACCCTCACAGTTTAAAAAATTCCTCCTCGTGTTTCCATGGAACTTCCTATGCCTCAGTTTCCACCCACTGCCCCTTGTCCTGAAACTGGGCATCACCAAGTAAAGCCTGGCTCCATCCTCTTGGCACTCACCCTTCACATATTTATAATGAAGTCTTGCCTCAGTTTCCTCTTCTCCAAGCTAAAGAGCCCCAGATGCCTCAGTCTCTTCTCATAAAGAAGATGTTCCACTCCATTTTTGTGGCTCTGCACTGGACTCTCTCCAGCAGTTCCCTGTCCTTCTTGAACTGAGGGGCCCAGAACTAGACACAATACTCAGATGCAGCCTCACCAGGGCAGAGTAGAGAGGGAGGAGAACCTCTCTCAATTTTAATATATCCCAAATTGGCATTGATGATCTTGGCCACAAGAGAACATTGCTGGCTCACAGTCAACCTTTCATCCATTAGGACCCCCAGGTCCTTTTCCCCTCCAGTGCTCTCTAGCAGGTCCGTCCCCATGGGATTGTTTTTTCCCAGGTGCAAGACTCTACACTTGCTGAACTTCATTCAATTTCTCCGTGCACAACCCTCCAGCCTGTCTCAGTCTTGATGAATGGCAGCACAATTCACTGGTGTGTCAGCCACTCCTCCCAGTTTTGTGTCATCGGCAAACTCGCTGACAGTGCACTCTGTTCCCTCATCCAGGTCATTGACAAATATATTGAATAGTACTGACCCCTGAGGGACCCCTGATTCACACTGTCCAGACTAAATGCAAAAATGGTATTAGAAAAAATTACTTACTCAAAATCCTGGTCACAGAGTCATAGGTCCATCTATTGTTTCCTATTTTGTCTTTCACTGAGCATTTTTCAGCAGTAATCTAGCTTGTCATTAGTCCTTATGTTATTCCCACTGTAACCACTATCATTACCTCAGCACCAGGTAATTCTAAAACATGCTTTTGAGTTAATCTCATTGAAAGAAAAAAAAGAAAAAGCCAGTCCAAAGAAAGCACAAATCTTCAAAAATGAAAAGTGAACCATTCCTTCTATATCAAGAGCTCTGGATTAAACATGAAATGTTCAGATTTTAATTATTCTTCTACTCTTTGGGTGCTATTTTTAAATCTATAATACCACATTAACACTGAAAACAGAAAGACAGGAGAATCAGTTTTTTATGGGAGGAACAGTAGCTAGTGATTGTGCCTTCATTCTGTCCTGGGGACCAGTATCTAACATGCTATAATAAATGCTCCCACTTGACATCTTCCCCTATCAGTGCTTACATGACATTTCTCATGTATCTGCCATGCCACAGCACCTATAATCACATTCAACACACTATTTATTGCAGAGTGCTTTATATAGTATATACATAACCTCAAAGTATTGGAAGACAGAATAAAACAATGATGAATTGTTTAGCATTTCTTTTCTGTAGGACCTCTCACAAAGCACATGGAAAAAGGCCACAGTTAAAATTAAGTTGGTCACTGTTTCCTTCACATTTCACAGCAGGGAAAGAAAAATAATAGATTTTCCTGTTTATCTTACCCTTCTCCCTTAGTGATCTATTGTACTTCCATACTGCCACATGCAACATTTCCAGCACTTCTCTTGTCACCAGATCCTCTTATGCCAACTGTTTGCTGAGCGTATTTACCTGGCACTAAAGAGGGTCATTCAGGTCATTGAGTCATAGAACTGTTGAGGCTGAAAGACAGCCTCACCAGCGTCTTTCTTTGAACCCCTCCTTTTCCTTCTTCTTTTAAAGAATTTCAAAACATTGTTACCTGTCTACACAAATAGACACATTTGTTTGTCATTATCACACTTCATTCTATTACATCAGTTGAAATTATGCATAATGACACCCAATGATAAAAAAGAACATAGAAACACAATGGAACAAAGCATGTGATGCTAGATGTAAGCATCTGAGCAAATTCCTTACATGACAATTATTTTAGATTCTTGCTATCTTTTTGAAAAGAGTATCAGAAACAGACAAGGAAGCACAGTGACACAAGGGTGTAAAGAAGAGGCCAGTCTTTCAGTGGTGTCCTGTGACAGGACGAGAGATAACATACAAACTGGAAAACAGGAAGTTCCACTTCATCAGGGAGGAAAACTCCTTTACAGTGATGGAGCACTGGAACAGGCGGCTCAGAGAGATTCTGGAGTCTCCTTCTATGAAGACTGTCAAGACCTTTCTAGATGCATTGCTTTATGCCCTGCCCTAGATGATCCTGCTTTAGCAGGGGGGCTGGATTCAATCTCCAGAGGTTCCTTCTGAGACCTTACTATTCTATGACTAACACATTTTACTTCAGGTAAACCCAAACTATTTTGTGGAATCTAGGACAAATGTCTGGTGCAGCATTTTTGTATTATTTGACCATTGCAATGTTTTTCTGAGGTTTCTTGTTTGTTTTTAAGACAGTGTCTAAAGATAGGCTGCTCTCAAACAAAACACCTTTTTGTTTTAATTCAGAGGTTTACATTGAAATATTGAACCAATCCATTTCCATATTTCCACAATGCTGAAATGTTTTTATTTTGTTCCCCCACCTGATGTTGTTTTTTTGTTCAGCTGTTTTTTGTTTTGTTTTATGATTTCTCCTTGCTCTGCGTTTAAGTCACTGGGGATGTAGAAAGATCACTATTCCAACTTCCCAAATTTTCTTTCTGCCTTAAATGTTATTTTTCTGAAAATGGTCTGGTGATCAGTGTCCTCATTCTCTTTGTAGATAGCGGGGAATTTAGGACATCTACAGTGTCTGACTGGAATATCATAAATAATCCTGACACCACCCACTAAGGAACTATGAGTGCAAAATATCAGTTAGCTGTTTTATAAAGACAGCATTGCCCATACTGGCACCGAATGTGGGAAAAACAGTATGTGATCATGTAATCAAAGGCTGGATCTCAAAGCTCATGCATAAGGGGATTGAGTTAAGCCTGCACATGCAAGTGTCTTAATTCTATCACTTATAAGCTCAACTGGCATTTCCTGAACACTTGATTTTGCAATCTGAATAGCATAAATTTAGGGCTTGTGACTTGTATGACAGAAACAGAATCATCTGCCTACCATGGTTAGAAAACAGATGCTTCAATAGCAAATTTTTTCACATATTTTCATTTAAGTAACAAAGCAGAGCATGAGTCAATTTTGAGGCTCACAAGGCTTGGATATGTTGGATAGCAGTCTGCATTCCCTACTAATTTACACAGTAGCACATGCCTGCCCATCACATTGCCAAACACAAAAAGTGTAGGTATCCTCCTCTGATGACGCTTTACACTCTCCATGAATCCTTACTTTGAACACAGCGATTGACCCCTAAGAAAGATCACTGCAATTTTTCACTTCTATACCTCTCCATTCAGAGTGGAGTCATTGACTGTCACCATTCCCCAGTGTGGATCCACCAGAGATGAGGTTAACATTAGTGGAAGAATAATTTTCTTTTGGTGTGAATGCTTTTATATGTCAGTGCTCTCATTTTTCCAGTATTTTCTTTTCTGTCTCTCTCTTCCTCTCTCTGCCCTAAATCCCCATTTATAAGTATCTGAATGTTTACATCAGGAGAGACAGGCAATTCAAAAATAATTGCCTAACAATAACTATTGCACAAGAAAGACTATAGGCCCCAACCAGAGCCTAAAGCAATAACGCAAAACTGGCCTTAACAGACTTCTTAGATTGCAAAGGAAAAGCTAATGTGGCTTGAGGGATTCTTTTTAAAGAAGATTATCTTCCAGCTCTTTATGTTAACATCCTCAGACAGTCAAAAACAGGGGAAGTGAAATTACAGTAATCTTCAGAACGTCCTAGGAGGTATGTTAACAAGTACTAAAGACGTGCTTAAAATGTAACCTGGTATACTTCAAACAGTAAGTGTCTGGAATTACCATGAAGGACCATAGCAACAACAGGCAATTAATTCACACTTATTCAGATTACCATAGAAACTGGACCAAACATACCAGAAATTATAGATAATTTCTCACTCCAAATATTCAAGCACAGTCTGTAATTTCCATAGTAATTACTGCTTGTAATAACCACAGAAATATAATAAAATCTCTGGAAACACTATGAAATCTTGACATAATGAAAACCAAACATAATTTTAAAAACCTGCATGGGTTTTGCCTATATTATAATATACCACATGGGAGCTGAAAAACTTCATCTTCCAGCAGGGTTCTACAGGAGAACTTAATGTTCTTCTGTCAGATGAAAAGAAAAATGCACTTACATTATGACAAATCACAACAAAAACTGCCAAGACAGAGTAAAACTGCAGTATGCAAAACACAGGGACTGTGAAGCATCACCCTTTTTTTTCCCTAGAAGTTTCCCTTATATCAGATTTGAGAAGCTGTCTTGTTGTTGAAGGTTGTTGTAGATTTTTTAGACCGCCACTTGTTAAGGAAAGCTAAAAAGAGACCTCCAGTCCTGAAAGACAGGATGCTCTAGCAGGTACCTCAGCAACAAGACTCTATGAAGATTGTATGTGCTCAAAAAGATCATCCTTAACTCAAAGCTTTTTAAAATCCCTAAATACTGAAAATGCTACTGAAAATATTGTTGATCCTATTCTAAGAAATACCAGATTATACCAAATATGACTAATCCTATATCAAATACACTTGGGTATTATTTACATAAGATTTTCAATTAAAGTATTGCCAGCAAAACCATTAAAACATAATTCAAACTAATCAACACTACTAATAAGTGTGGAGAATTACTGATTCAGTGCAGTTCTGAAGACATCAGACAGGCAGGACCAGAGCAGAAGTGAATGTAAATTATTGACTCAACAAGCTGTGACAAGACAGAACAGCCCAGAAAAGAAACCGTCTTTCCCTTTTGACTTTATAGGGACTAAGGACAGCTACTCTCTTGATGCCAAAATTAATCTCTGAATATTTCTCCTCACCACCACCATCAGCCCACAAGTCTATTACTTGCTTTGCATTACACATGACATACTTCAAAGCACATGGAAGTCAATGGGAACATTGTCATTAACTCCAATTGCCCTTAAATCAGTTCTTCAAAGCAATCTCACATCAGTTGAGCTCCAAATCTTTTGACTGAGTTACTGCTAACTTACACTGGCAGTAGATACTTCTATCTGTGAATGTGAAAATCCTTGTATGTATTTTTTCAAGTAACAGATAATGATAAGAAAAAGTAGTATTTGTCATCTCTGGAAAAATCAGAAAGTCAATCACCTCATGTTAAACGTTCCCAAAACATATTATGAAAGACTCTTCTCTCAAATATATGGCCAATGTGAAAGGAAACGGTTAGAGTATACCAATGTTAAGGTCTTGCTGGACAAAGAGCTAGTGATAATTAGTAAAAGTAACTGAAGTATTCAGAACTTGGAGCCCTGTCTTGGATAAATATCCACTTTCAATCTTGCATAATCCCTCAGAATTCTCAAACATTATCAAACAGAAAAAAAAAACTTCCAAAAGAAAGCCTTATATAACAATGTTTTCCTATGCCAGTAGCATAATGTTTCAAAGATCAATTAAGCCAAACTTCTTCCTCTCCAACCCGCCCCACCCCGGAGCATCTGGTAAGTTCTTTATAGTGAGGGTAGTGAGACACTGGCACAGGTTGCCCAGGGAGGTTGTGGCTGCTCCCTCCCTGGAGATGTTCAAGGCCAAGCTGGATGAAGCCTTGAGTGACCTGTACTAGTGGGAGGTGTCCCTGCCTATGGCAGGGGGTTGGAACTAGATGATCTTTGAGATCCCTTCCAACCCTACCATTCTATGATTCTATGATAATTATGACAAAACAACCATATTGTCTGATGCAATTAGACAGCAGATATCCTCAGTTACAGATGAGGTACCAAACAAGTTGGTGTAAGTCACTTAGCATGGCTCTGTCATTACAACAAAAATTAGATTTTGTGAGGATATTGTAAATAATTTGTCACTGATTTCTGAAAAGAACTAATAGTTAGCTGAAATTGTTCAAGAGTGATATAGCACTATACTTCTCATTGCACTTGAATGAGCTTTGGTTTGGGATTTCCTTTTTGACTCCCCCAGCTTATTTTTCAGGAAACTCAATGCTATCAGGAAGGTACAAAGTCTGGCCTGCAAATGCACCACAAATATTTAAAGTGAAATCTGGCCTTGGTGACAGTCAAAGTTAATTTAGCTTTGCTTCTTAACCTCTAAAACCAGTTGAGCACATCATAACCCATAAGGTAAACTGCTCACAAAAAGGCAGTGTAGTTCAATAGACAACTTAAAATTTAAAGTCTTCACAGGTACCACCTACATGAAGTGCCATCTGATTTCAGTTGTGCTACTCACTGCATTTTCTGCCAACTTGTCAGAGCCCTGTGCATACCCCAGGCACACCCAGCTCCTCATAGGCACAGATGAGAGGCCAGGACACCACAGCAACTTAGGCATGCACCTAGCCCACATGAACCAGGCATAGACATTGTGCCTACCTGGACTTCCTCCTCACAGAGCAATTAAGATTCAGAATTCTTCTCCAGCAACTACAAGTACCTATTCCCTTTTGTGCAAGTGACCATACCAGAAAGAAAGCTTATTAAATATTACAAACACTAAATTAGGCAGAATAGCTGCTTTGGAACTGGTCCAAACAGAAGCAGAGATAGGTCTCCCTGTAGAATAGGTTTCCTGAGGGTTTGTTTCATGTGGTAGAGTAATGCTAGGGAAGCAGACACCCACTGCCAGCTTTTGCAAGACAGTCTGACAAGGCCTCAGCATTGCCAGTGCAATGGCAACCTCATCCATGCCTTTGTCGGAACCCCTCGGGGAGCCCAGTCACCTCATCACTTCACATGGAGATGGTAAACAGGGCATGACATGTCATTCAGGGTAGTATCAAACACTGGAACAGGCTCCCCAAAGAGGTGGTTCAATCACCATCCCTGGAAGTGTTTAAAAGAAGCATAGATGTAGGGCTAAGGGGCATGATTTAGCACCATACTTGGCAGAGTTAGAGAATGGTTGAACCTGATCTCAAAGGTCTTTTCCTACCGAAACAATTCTACCATTCCATGATTAGATGATTACAGGTGGCTTGGTTGTTAAGCAGATGAAGCACAGATGCTCAGAACAGGCAAATTAATCAGTCTAATGAAATTTCTGACCCTCTGGCAAGGGTTAAATAAGGAGCCACTCCAAAAATGTAAGATCCAGAGACATAGTTCACTGTGGTATAAATACATGTGATTCTACACGAGTGTTTCCACTAAATCTGTTGTGTCAGAGTATTAATGGCATCAGTTTGGAGTGCTGATGTCATTAAGTACCTAAGCAGAATAACTACTCACATGGCTCACATTACATATACAAACCAAGTAACTATTTTGCTGACTCAGCATCAAGAAGTGGATGAAGCTGATGTTTAAAACCATCATTCCTATTGAAAAGGCTTAATATAATGTCCAGAAGAGGGCAGTGCTGACTTTAACTAGCAGAACATGGGTCCACCGAAAGTTGGCTCACAAAAGACAGTACATTTCTTAAAGCAAAAACTCCCTGCCAAATATTGCAAATGTATAAAAACTACTACACAGGAACAGCCAGTAGCACAGTACTAAAATATTTATCAATACCATTCACATTTTTCTTGAGATTCGGACAGAAGCCAAACCTGTTTTTTAAAGCCTTTCTGTATTTAGAAAACTCTAAGACAGGGTGGATGAAATTTCTAGAAAAAGGAAAGTGACCAATAATGGTTCTTATCTCATGCTTTATCGGGTAGAGCCCATTCTCTCTGTTTCTTTCATCAGAGGCATAAGGAGGGTCTTCATGCTTAGAGTGACTCAGATATTACTCTCAGATGCACAGAGAAACTTACGGGAAGGAGCTCTTGGTCCAGATCCTCCTCTTACCTGGGTAATTCATTTGTGAAACCAGCAAAGAAACTGCACATGTATAAATCTGACACTACTTAGGGAACTGAGGCCCTGGATCTAAGAACTGCAAGACAACTGTTCACTTTCAAGTAAAAGAAAGAGAAATGAGTTGCGAGAAAGATAGGGACATAAATTCCACACAAGGGTAAATAAAATTAAAGGTCAGCCTGGTCTTGCAATTGCCCTTTCTTAACAACTGTCCTCGTTGAGCAGAAGCAATGAGATTGTGAATAACCGTATGTGCTCTGGAAAGAGGCAACCAGAGAAAGGAAATGCTTGACCCCACGTGAGGCTAGGGTGATGGGTTCACAGTCTGGGTGGCCCAGGCTGTTGTTGGCTTCCTTTCATGTGAGTATCTCTCCAACAAATGCATGGTCCTGTGGGTAGCCCACACTCAGAAAACACCTTAAGAGAATGGAGCCATTCAAGCCCCAAGGAGAGCCAAACTCATGGGAAATGGGAAGAAAGACAGGAGGCTACTGCCAAGGACTTAAACAGAGCTTCATTATGTATCAGCAAGAAGTAGGTGCCAGCAAAGCAGAGGGCAATCAGAAGATAGCTTTGTCTCTGACAAGCTCCACTCCTGACAGGCTTTGACTCCAGTAATTTGGCATTCTGAAGAGCTTTTAGTTACTTCAGATACAGGAGGTTATGAAAAACAATTAGAGGAGCTGGAGTAGGCCTGCACACCAGACAGAAACCTGGCAGAGATACTTTCCAGCAACAGGCAGGGAAACTACAAGTTTTGTACACAATTCAGTGCAAAAAAACAGGGTCACTTTTCAGGTTACGCTTGTGCCTCAGGACCAAGCACAGGGAAGATCATTTCTGAAGGAGCTGCAAAAACACAGGTACCCAATGCAGAGCAAATTTGAGCTTAGGAAACACGGGCAAAGGCATCACACCGTGAGCATGACAAAAACAACAAAGTACTACTCAAAACTAAAAGCCACATGAAGCGCAATGTCAGGGCAATGCAAAAGCTGATGGTTCCCTGGGCCTGGGCACCAGAATGTTGGGAGTTGCCCTGAGTATGCCATGGAAGGGCCTAGCAGCCCATCACACCATCCTGGCCCACAACAGGACAGCTGGGAGGAACCGAGACAGCCTTGTACACCTCCCCAGAGATGAGTCAAGACGAGGTTGGGACACAGGCCTCCAGCTGGGAGATGAGAGTCAGGTCCCATGATGGCTTAGTTCAAGTCCTGACAGCACTCTCAGGGCCCTAACAGTAAAAACACGAAAATTCAAGAAAATGAGAAGCCCTATGACACATGAAGCTACTGCCCTCAGAGTTCACAAAAAGCGTAACCTAAGACAAGGATCAGAACTTGGGAAAGAAATAATGAACTACAACTGATCATAAACTACAGAAAGAGGTAGTGATACATATTCAGCATGGATAAGAGGGCTGCTAGTGTGGACAAGGGCTACTGCTACTCAGGAAAATGCTTTCCACAAAGCAATTAAAAAGTATCAGATTAACAGCCATAACAGAACTTGTCAATTTAGAAATAAAAGACATGTTCACTAGTTTAGAATTTTGGCATATGTGCAAGGAAATGGAGTGTCAGAAAAGTAGCCTGATCATCTATGCTGAAACTTTGAAGGTAACTAATTAGTTAAAACAGTAGCTTGTCATTAAGATGGTGGTAGTGGCAGCAGTAAGTGCTGCCATCTAGCTCCAATATTAATGGGAAAACAAGAAGAGTCTTGTATCACTATTACTATACTTTCCATTTCCAGTTTCAAGAAACAAGAAGGACTAGCAGCAAATGAGCCCTCATCCAGCATCACTATTCATTTCTTGTATCTGTGTTTTCATAGTGAAATTCCATGCTACGAAGTCCTGTGGAATTCCACATGGTACTCTTCTTCGGATCATCTCAGCAGGTGCAAAAGCCATTAGGCATTTGTAGTCTACCATTAAATAATTGATCCCTAAGCCAATAAAAATTATTTTTGTTTTACCCACAGCTGAATTGCTTACTAACTCTGAGGTTTTGAGTTGTGACCCTTATAAACCACTAGATATCTAAAAAGCTTTTCTGTGTCCAAGTATTGCCTTTTAAAAACTTTACAACATCCAGTATTTCAGTACAACTTGCCTGAAGAAGATTGAGGTATTTCTCTACTCCTCAAGCTAACAGTGTTCATGAGCAGGTCTGTGACTAGCACTTGTAGGGCATTATTCTTTGAAGGAAACAAGAACTTTCACTTCCATAGAGCATGGATCACTGTCATATACAGGAAAATAAGCAAAGGAGAGAGAAAAGAAGAGGTATTTATGTAGGAACAGGAAAGGGATTAACTGTCTTCAGTCTATCAATGAGGCAGTAATAGCACTGCCTCCGTCTCAGATTCCCCTTGCAACATTTATTGGGTTTGTAATTACACTTGCCTTTAAAATTAATTTTCATCCTTTGCTGCTGTGGTAAAAAACCACATAAGCAACAAGGGAATCATCTGACAATACATCAGGGAAAGAGTGAAATTATTCCATGCAGAAGTGCTTTAAATACATAAAAGGAATGTAATAAAATAATTGCAATCTCTTGGATAATCTCTAGCATTAATAGGCTCAGTCATGCAATCAGAAGCATGTTTTGGGTTTTTTTTCCACCAATCTGGAATCATCTATCAAGGTATCTGACAGACTGAATTATCTCCTTAATCCACCTATAAAACTCTACTTCCATGAAAATTATCTATTACCCTTTTTCTCTTTGCTTTATCATATTCCTTTTTACTTATTTTAGGCATTCCACTTTACAGAGATAAACTAATTGAGCTAGCAACTGAAATCTCTGCACATGCCACACAGTTGTGTTATTTCTGATTTAATCCAAGCAATTCAAGACATTTTCTTTAAAAACAAACAAAGAAAAGCACAACAACCACCAACATCTGGGATTCTTTAATGAGACTATTAAGAGTACTAGAATCATACTGTAAGGCTAAAATTCATCTGGATCCTGGGGATATTGCTACAAAGCTACAGCCGAAAGCAGGCTTTTCTAAATTAGCTCTTGAAAAACACTGCCTATGCTTTCAAGAACTGGAGGTAGATGAGAGATGTGAATTTACATGAAGAAAAAAAAATTTAAAAAAATACACACACACACATGTTCTGCTACTAAAGCCAGTAAGTAGGCAACCAATGATAATGTAGTAGTTACAAGCAAACAGGCTTTATATTTTCGAATTGGAGACTAACTGACAGAGCAAGTATGGTGACTGGATAATTCGCGAGGGTATGATTAATGCAAGACTTTCAGTAGCTTTATCATGTGACAGACCCTGACAGGAAAAAGCAGTGGGTGGGAAGGAGTATATTGAATACAGTGAAGAAGAGGAGGAAATGCAGCACAATAACCACCAGGATGACTCTCTGATTTCATTTTTGCAACAGGTGGACATAAGAATCCCAGCCAGAGCACATAGCTTCTTGTAACAACCGGTCAGCAATTAAGTAATAGTCTGTGATGACCTAACAATTAAGTTGCTATGCCAAATAACTGCTGCTGATTAAATGCCACAGTGCAGGTGCTATTCTGATTTACATCCATAGTGGAAAGACTGTGGTTGAATGCATATGTGGATAGTATTTACAAATTAGCAGCTGGAGGGTGTCGTGGCAGACCTAAGTAGGCCAAAATAGGCTTATACATGTCCTTGCTTGCCAAGGCATGTTTTTCTGCTCTCCCTCCTTCTGTTTTGGGGAGAGCAACCGCAGGAAAAGGACAAAGAATCTGGAGCCACTGAGTCAAAAAGGAGCCTGGCCATTTGCATCCTGTGGTAAACAAGGTACACACACTCAGCTTGTGTATGCCTTGTGCAAGGCCTGTGCCCTGCCTAAAAAGGGTAAAACAAGCCTATGGCTTCACCCAGTACGGTCAAGCTTCACTAACTGCCATTCTGATTGGCTATTCTGTGTCCAAAGGCCCATTAGTCTCGGGCTGTATTGATAAAAGGAGATGTGCAGGTAACACAACATGCTCTGCCATTGCATCCATGCTTGCTACTGCCTCCACTGCATCCTGAACTGTCTGGAAACTGCCTTCCAAGAGTTTACCAGGAACAGGCTCTAAATGCCTCTACACAATCGGCCTGCGTAGCCAGTGTGACATCATGCTAAGACTGCACATTGCAAGACATCCTGCCTACACCTTAAAGTCTCCTGCCAAGACAGAAGTCCTGGAGATACACAAATCATCCAGAGAGCCACGACCAGGTCAGAGATAGTCTGCCTCCTTTCCCCAGCACCCTGGGAAGAACCAGAAGCCTCAGCAGATGACAAGACAGTAACAGAATTCCCTGAAAGTGTTTGGGTACTGCCTGAAGCTGCAGCTAGCCCCACAAGTCAGATGATTTTGTGAGTAAATACTTAAAGCCCTGCTCCTTACCATCTTTACTTGAGAATCTGCTCCTGGCCACTGACTCACATGGACTTCTCTTCTGATCTAGCACAGAAACCTCTGACATTCCAGCAAAACAATGACTGTCTCACCTGCTCTCCACAGATCACTGTGCTTATGGAAGTACGATCCTTCTGAGAAACTCAGCATTTCACCCAGATAACAATAAGCTTCCTAAAACTGGGACAGCAATTGTGAGAGCACCATACCCTGCTTGACAGACTAGGTCTTTTTAATTTATTTTTTTTTCATCCTGGCTTTACTGCTGCTACAGTGTGCCAGGAAGAGTAAAACAGATTAAAAGCCAATTTAAATGACAAAAGAAAAGCAGTCAGAAGTCATGCCTCCCCTTATAGTCAGATGCTCTATAGTTAATTAAAAAAGTTAAGAATACAGCAACTCACATCAGAGCACTACTTGAGGATCACCAGTAAAACAAGGCAGAAAAGCACTCTTGTACCTCTGCAATCTATCATTGTCTGATGGTTGATAAAAAACACCAAGATTTTAGAAGAGAAGGATGATCTGACAGTGCAGATAAGAAAAGATCTTAAATTCCACACAGAGCATAAATAACGTGTTGAGGTAACAGTTATGCCCTACACATCAGCATCATACAACAGAACTACCCCAAGGATGAAAGCCACTAGAGCAGAAAATATATTGCAGGGGCCCTGAAATTCTGTATCTTGAGGATATCTATAATGCCATAGTCAGTATTTCTGGACTGATAAGAACAATAAAGGTCATTAGGCTACACCATTCTTGTCAGTGAGAGAAAAACAAAGAGCAGCATGAGCTACACAGATAGATTTATGACCCCATCCAAGAGGCAACTGTAGGAAAACTGCTTGGACAGCTGGCCCAGCAATGAGAAAAGAACTGACCTTTGAAGGTAACACTCCAATTACCATTTAGTATCTTTTCCTTGATCCCAAACAAGAGTCATCTGTGTTTTCTGAAGTAACCATGTTCATTCTATGGTTATAGTTATATTTTTCTTGTTAATTTCATCTCCCAGCTCATTTTACACAATTTCTAATGGGTAAGAAGAGCAAATGTAGACAGGTAAGCATTGTCACAATCTACATACTTGCTTCACCTGCAACTCTCAGCTTCAGCTTGTAGAGAATAAAGGGTCTGCAGTTAACCACAACATCCTTGCTCTTGATATATTATTGAGTTTAACCTTGTCTATTGCTGTAACATGAACTGTTCATATGAGGAAGAAAAGGAGCAAAGCCCTGTTATATTATTTACAAGGTGTCAAAACAATGCCCAAAGCTTTACACACAAGTAAAGTCCCTGCCTTTGAGATTTTAATCTAATCTTGAAGCAACACTCCCAGTGGTCCCAGTTTCACATGCATAGCATCACTGTGTGTATAAACCAGTAGTATACACGTGTGGAGAGCCCACAGATTATTTTACTAGAATACAAAGCCTAACATTTTCAAACTATCGTTTCCACATGCACATTTTCAGATATAAGCCTACAAACTACACTGGATAACCCATGTAAGTACTGAAAGTTATTAATCATGGAACCACTGAACTCTTAAGGTTGAAAGATTTTTGAGATCCAACCTAGAGCTCGCAATCCCACAATTACTGCTAAAATGGTACCACTAAACCATGTGTCTAAGCACCACACTCGTGCATCTTTTAAATATCTTCAGGGATGGTGATGCCATCACCTCCCTGGGCAGCCTGTTCCAATGCTTGGTAACCCTTTCTGTGAAGAAATGTTTCCTGATATACAACCTGAACCTTTTCTGGCACAACCTGAGTCTGTTTCCTCTTGTTCTGTCACTTGTTAAATGTGAGCAGAGACTGACCCCCACCTCATTCCAATCTCCTTTGAGGCATTAGTTGTAGAGGGCCAGGAAGCCTCCCCTCAGCCTCCTCCTCTCCAGACTAAATAACTCCAGCTCCCTAAGGCATTCCTCATAAAACTTGTGTTCAAGGCCCTTCTCCAGCTTGCTTGCTCTTCTTTGGACATGTTCTAGTATTTCGATGTCATCTTATAGTGAGTGGTCCAAAAATGAACACAGTATTTAATGTGTGGCCTCAGCAATGCAAGTAGAGAGAGACAATCACATCCCTAAACTCGCTGGCCACACTATTCTTGATGCAAGCCAGGATGCCATCGGCCTTCTTGGCCACCTGAGCATATTACTGGCTCCTATTCAGGCAGCCATCATCAACACTCCTAGGTTCCTTCTCTACCAAGCAGCTCTCCTGCCAGTCGTCCCCACGCCTGTAATGTTGCATGCATTATGAACCCCTGTGTTGTCTCTGTGCTTGACATACATACGTA
The DNA here is from genome assembly GCA_013399055.1 of Ramphastos sulfuratus. Classification (NCBI taxonomy): domain Eukaryota; kingdom Metazoa; phylum Chordata; class Aves; order Piciformes; family Ramphastidae; genus Ramphastos; species Ramphastos sulfuratus. Next base: position 33,925 of record WBNM01040355.1, read on the forward strand.
CATAAATATATATAAAAAAAATAAAAATCATTGTTAACGGCTTTTTAATTGAAAGAAATCAAGAAATTAAGCTACTTGTGTTGGTCTGTATACCTATTTTCATAGTAAGCCATCAGTACCAATAATAATGCTATTCTTCAAGGGTTATGATTTCTAAATGATATTCACTCACCTTGCCATAAAAAGACTTCTTGAATTCACAGGGATTAACCCATGGTACTCAACGCACCACCAGCTTTCTGTACAGCCTTAAACTGTTCTTAAGCAGCCTCCGAATGCCACTGAATTAATGTGATCAAGAATCCAACCTGAGGCTGGAGATTATTTAAGGAAGCATAGCACAAGTTAAGAAACCAAGTATCAGTGATGAAGAAAGATGTTCAGATATCAGCTACAAAAATTATCAGAGAAAGAGGAAGCCCTACATTACAAGATGACACTAAGATTGCTTTGTTTTACCTAGAAAAGAAGAAAGGGAAAAAACTTTGGCAGGTGTCAGAGCTGCTTTCGATGAAACATTATGAGCATGAAATAGGAAAAGAACCATTCAAGCCAAAGGGGCAGAGGATAAAGATAGATAAACTTGGCCTGCAAATTAGGCCTGGGAATACAATTGAATTCGCAACCAGCCTTCTAATGGGAGACAGAAGAGCAAGCAGGAAGATCTAACTACTTTTAAATGGAGATTGATTAGTCTGTGGAAGAGACTGCTCGATGTGTTTGTACCCTAAGAGCAGAACTTGATAATCTTGAGCAGGAAGGATTCTCCTTTGACTCTAAGCACTTTAAGCCACAGGGACTAGGATGGAATGAATGCTGTGTTACAATACGGAGTTGTAACCAAAAGCCGTGCCTGACACAGCAATGATAGATTGTGATCCAGCATACACTTGGACATGCACAAAGGCTTAAAAATCCAGTCTTGCTCTCCCTTCCATTTGCATAACACTCAGAAAAGCTGGTGGAGTGGCTAGAAGGTAGAATTCCTCTGGGAATGTCAAGCTCCAGAGGTAGTCTTATGGGACTGAGATGACCCTTAGGCCAGGGGATTTTCTATCCTGATTTCTGATTTTTGTCTGAAACAGTTGAGCAACACAACTCGCTTACAAGCTCTGTTTCCTGCTAAATCACTCTTTCTTGGGCCATTATGAATAGATTCAGGAACACACACCTCAGCAGTTTCCCCCTGCAGTTAAAACTTAGAGCAGAGGGCTGTGCATACCAGTCAACAATAAATCAACATCTACTGAAAAGATGTACAACAACATGGGCCCATTCCTTCCATCTCAGTGGGGACAGGAACAGTAAACTTCGAAATAGTTGCTCTCCTCCTCACACAGGAAAATAAAAGCCTAGATAGGTACCACGGATTTTTAAATGCCCTCAAAATAAGTAGCTTGCCACTGTGTACAATCAGAGGCTAGAAAGATTCCACAAAAGATGGAAAAGACACAACAAAACTAGAGTTTTACCCAGAGCAAAGCACGATTGAACTGCTGAGTTTGCTGGGGTAAAGTTGATCTCTTTTCATCAATAAAGGCTGACCAAATGTCAAAGGTGACTTTTAGCTTTCCACTTAATAGTGTGATGTGTTAAACTTCCCCAATCACTGTTTAAAGGTGAAACCTGTGGGTTATACATGTTATGACACTTACCTATTGTATACTGCATCTCAATCTCACATCATCTGTCTATATTATCTGGCTTCACAAAAATAGCCATAGAAGTTGTTGCTGCTTTCTCTGGATCTTTGAGATACAGATCATATAGTAACAAAGATTAGCTGATGGTGCTATTTTCCCTCCAGGTACTCCAGTCAAATACTGCTGTTAGCACCCTTGTCTTGGTATGAGCAACTAGAGTACTTGTAGTGTCATGAGTGATGCCCCACGAAGCAGACTTGTCTTACAACCCTTGTTCAGCGATTTGTACACTGAGCCACCGGACCATAATCCTTAATGTTATTTTAGCCCCGTTCATCACTGCACATCTGCTTACATTTCCTCAGTCTGCTCTAGTGCAAAGAGATCTTTCCAACTCAAACAATTCTATAATTCCACAGCTGAAAAGTGAAGATACCTGAACAAATGACCTAAACACAGCTGCCAAAAAATCAACCTCTGGGGGGTATTTATTAGTGTGTAACATCAGGTGGCTAAGGTTTTCTGTCTAAGCTTCTTCTCCAAGATCTGATCTTTTAAGTGTGAAGGAATTTAAACAACAGTTTAAGATTGTATTTCAGCAAAAATGAAATTTTACATTTCAGCAAGGACTAAAAAAGCATTGCTCTCAAAATATGACAGCTGATATTCAGCGTATTCTGAGAGTCTGATATTGAGTCTCTGTTTCTCAGATGTGCTCCCAGATTCCATAAAGAACCTGGCAAACCACGTTTGCTGACACTCAGGGACTTTTTTTCATTTTCCTTGTTTACTGCTTGATAAAGGTGATAGTGAGAGAAGTCTTTGCTGTGAGGATGATGGAGCACTGGACAAGGCTGCTCAGAGAGCTTGCAGAGTCTCCTTCTCTGAAGACTTTCCAAATCCACCTGCCCTAGGTGATCCTGCTTTGGCAAGGAAGTTGGAATTGGTGATCTCCAGATGTCTCTTCCAAGCCCTATCATTCTATGATTAATCAGTTACAATGCTCTGCCCCAAAATGACAATAGTCATTGGTAGATGCAGGTAAGAAGTTTTATTCAAGATGTTACTGCGCAGCTACCTATTGCAATTCAGTCCTGCTAAGAATGGGTGAATATCAACGCAGGCTGTCAGGGAGCTCAGCAAATATCAGGGCACTCATCCACTAAAACAGATGGGAAACAGGAAATTATGGCCAATTTTTTACAATTAAAAAAACAAAAAAAAAAAAGACAACTTGACCCTCCTACACTACCACAATAAAGACCAGATCAAGAGTAGCACTTGTGATCCACAGCAATGTAATTCTGTTTTGTAAGCAGTGAAGTCCATGAAGAGAAAGGCAGACTACTACTACTAAACTACTTTGCTAGATAATGCTTAAAATGTACCAATATTTTTTGAGATCATGGAAGGGGACATGGGACTCCTGTAGCTTGTGGACTTTGGGGGAAAACAGAGAGCAGAACAGGACACAATACAGTGAAAGACTCACACTTCAAGGAAAAAGTGTGATGTGGGTTGGGAACTTTCCTCCCACACTACTCGAAGTTACCAGACTAGCTCAGACAGCTTGGAAGTAATATTTAAAGCTAGCTAAATTTAAAAGCATATACACACAATATATTTACAACTATTTACAATTATATACAGATTAGAAATAATACAGAAATCCAAACTTCCTCTCAGACAAAGAAGTAGTGCCCAGAGGGCTCAAAGCTACCCCCTCTTTCTCCCTCTGCACCTCCCTCCGCAGCCAGAAACCTAAACAACTAGTCAACAAAGCTTATTGTTTTCTGTTAGCCAAGATTAGTGGAAAGATATCAGAGTGGGGTTCAGAGGAAGCAAACAGATACAGCAACACAGACCTGAGTGCCTGTTATTATTTACATTTTAGCTTTTTATCCCTCTCAGCAAACCAATGAATGATACAGACTTCATCATTATTTTCTTTTCACAATCAGTAACCTAATTCCTCTCATTAAAACATTCCAGTTAGCCTCAAACCCACACAAACCATCATACTGCAGTTGAGGTGGAGGTCCTGGACTGGATTGTGAAGAAAATCTAGGGATCAGTATTTGTTGAATCAGCAAAACTAGTAATGATCAAACGAAGGGCTACTTACACTTACTCAATACATTAAGCAATGCAGCAATAGTGATGGGCACATGTAGCTCTTGTCTGAAGGAAAAAGACCAATACATAGACAACAAAACTCTCCACTAGGGCAGTGATACTTACCAGATTTGTAGCTTTAACTATGGATTCACAGAGCATGAAGTGGGGGAGAAGTAAGGCAGACACTCTACCTCTTACTTGGTCTTTGGGCTTGCTTCTCCAAAGGCCCTGCTCTGGCTCATGAAGGAGGCTGGGATGTAACTCACTGGAGGACCCAAGATCTGTACTTGGCACAAAGAACAAGAATTGGTACAGACTTCCCCTTTACCCCTTCTTCGCTTCTTCAGGTTTTACTTCAGCATAAAAGGCTCAGTCAAGCCACTCCTACCTTCGCACTATGACCATTCACAAATTTGTAAACAGAAGCAAGTTTCTGCTTAGAAAGAACCTATCAGTCTTAAGAGGCTACTGGGTAGCTTTCTAGCAGACAAATGCAATGAGAAGGGAGAAAACAGGCTTTCCTCCCCTTCATTACAACATTATATACCCCACTGCAGTTGTTGTTCCTTCTGTGGAACAGGAGATATCAAGCCGAAATAGCTGCCCAGCAGAAAAAAAAAGTCTTCATAGGCCCACCTGGTAAGAAATAGGCACTTGTCTAGTTAAAGATTATGAACAGCTTATAGTTGGTTAAACACAGAGATACATACCTATCCAAAGAGTGGTCACAAACAAAAATGTTATATCCCTAAATTACTCTGACAAGGCCTTGAAAGGAGTTACTTGGATACAGGCAAGATGCCAAAGAGTGATCTCCTGACATGAAACAAGTTTGGATGAGTCAGGAAAGCTAAGGTCACACAAAGGCAGCAGTGAAAGCATCCAGAGATGGCTCTAGTGAAGGCAGAACTCAGCAAAAGCCCTACAGCAAACACAGCATGCTGTTAACTGTTTTACTGCGAGAAGCAGATAGCAGATCATGGCCTCTCCTATGTTTCCAACCAAGCTCAAAGCACCCTCAACTCACCAACTAACGACTAGAATAGAATTTTTTTTTTTTTTTTTCCTTTTTTCCCCTCTGGGGTTTCTTTAGATCTCTGAATTTCCCTGATGGGAGAGCAACCATTCTTTCAAAACAAATTACAGTAGATTTCACTTGTATGAAAACAAAAGCACCAGCAAGACTCCAACTGTGGTTTTGGACTTCCCGTATTCAATCTAAGAAAACATGTAAGAAAAAATTAATAGCTGTATTTTTTAAAATACTTTTAAGCAGACTGTTGTTTTGGAGAGAGCTGGAGGAACACCACGATTCAATATTGGTAGTGTCATGGCATATAAATACATTTCTCACTGAGAGCATAACAATTACTTTGTTTTGATGTGCACAGCTAAACAGTAAGTAACCACCAAAATAAACCTGATTCAAACATTCCAGATATGTTTTTCTTTTCTTTTTGCTCTTGGGTCATATTCACTGCTGATACAAGACAATATAATTGTGTTGAATTCACAGAGTAATTGTGGCATGCAATCTGCATAGACCTGAGATTAATGTAACTATAAATATCTGTTACGCTACCGCTTCAGCCTTTTTAAACTCTGATTATGTACTCCTCATTGTGCATTGTTTTGTTTACTGTTGGGATGAAAATGAGCTCCATCACTAAGCAGAGGAGCTCCTCTACCTAGGCACATCTCCCACAGGCATGCTCACCACTGGTGTGAGAGCAGCCCGACATCTGGGTGACTGTGCGTACGCACAAGAGCTCCGGTTGTGAAGATGCATCAGAGCTGGTGAGAACACAACTCAAGGGTGCCGTCGTCCTGTTACCAGCACCCTCCTGCCCAAACTGACGCTGCCGTTACACAGTCTACTCACCAAACCAGCGAGCCCACCCATGCTGTGATGTTTGCGAGAGACGCTGCGGGAGACGATCTGCTCGCTGCACTCCCGAGGGGCTTTCAGGAGAGGGATGGGGTCTGGCCAGTGACCGTTGGTGTGCTGACGCCTTGATTCAGCTCTGCCATCAGCGGTGCTGGTTTAGCCCATGCTAACGTTTTTCCTGGATGGCTCTTTTTGCCACAAAAGCCATCCCCAGTACACATTTACCAACTACTGGTACTGTTCTCCTCGGCTAGTGACCGCTGGAGCGTTAACGCCTCATTAAGATCGGCCGCTTCTAGTGCTGGCTGCGCTCGCGCTGCCTCAACCGGCCCCCACGAGCTGCTCTCCCCGGCTCAGGCCGGCCGCTTTTCCCAGCTACAAAAAGCCTCCTCCACAACACCCTTCTGCCGGCCCTTCTTCCTTCAAATCCCTTCCTAGTGCACATGGACCTGCCACTGCAGCTGCTCTCCCCGGCTCAGGCCGGCCGCTTTTCCCAGCTACAAAAAGCCTCCTCCACAACACCCTTCTGCCGGCCCTTCTTCCTTCAAATCCCTTCCTAGTGCACATGGACCTGCCACTGCAGCTGCTCTCCCCGGCTCAGGCCGGCCGCTTTTCCCAGCTACAAAAAGCCTCCTCCACAACACCCTTCTGCCGGCCCTTCTTCCTTCAAATCCCTTCCTAGTGCACATGGACCTGCCACTGCAGCTGCTCTCCCCGGCTCAGGCCGGCCGCTTTTCCCAGCTACAAAAAGCCTCCTCCACAACACCCTTCTGCCGGCCCTTCTTCCTTCAAATCCCTTCCTAGTGCACATGGACCTGCCACTGCAGCTGCTCTCCCCGGCTCAGGCCGGCCGCTTTTCCCAGCTACAAAAAGCCTCCTCCACAACACCCTTCTGCCGGCCCTTCTTCCTTCAAATCCCTTCCTAGTGCACATGGACCTGCCACTGCAGCTGCTCTCCCCGGCTCAGGCCGGCCGCTTTTCCAAGTTGCAAAAAACCTCCATAAGTGCTCCTGGCCGGCCCTTTTTTTACCGCAAATCCCTTCCCCAGTGCCCTTTTACCTGCACCTGTCTGCACCGCTAACGATCGTTGACGCCTCGTTTAGATGACGCCACAAGTGCTAAGTGCGCTGCCTCGGCAGCCCGCCCACGAGCTGCCGGTCGCCGACTGAGGCCAGCCGCTTTTACAGCTTCTAAAAGCTCCCCAACAGAGCCTCCTGCCGGTCCTTCTTCCTTCAAATCCCTTCCCGGCGCACACGTACCTGCCACTGCAGCTCTGCTCTCTCCGGCTCAGGCCAGCCACTTTTCCCAGCTACAAAAAGCCGCCCCAACAGAGCCCTGTGCCGCCCCTCCTCCCCGCAAATCCCTTCCCCAGCGCGCGTTTACCTGCCACTGCAGCTGCTCTCCCCAGCTCAGATCAACTGGTTTTCTCAGATTCAAAAAGTCCCTCAACCAGAGTTCTGTGCTGGCCCTTTTTGCTCAAATCCCTTCCTCAGTGCCAGTTTACCTGCCAGTGGAGCTGTCTCCTCGCTAGCGACCGCTGGAGCGTTAACGCCTCGTTCAGGTCTGCTGCCACTAGCGCAGCCTGCGCCCAAGCCGCCGCAGCCGCCCGCACACAAGCTGCCGGTTGCCGGCTTAGGCCAGCCGCTTTTCCCAGCTTCAAAAAGCCCCCAACAGAGCCTTCTGCCGGCCTTGTTTCCAGAAAATCCCTTGCCCAGCACAGGTATACCTGCCACGAGACCTGTCTGGTTGCCTAGTGATCGCTGGGGCTTTGACGCCTCGTTTAGCTCTGTCGCCTCAGCAGCCCGCCCACTAGCCGCGGGTCCCCGGTTCAGGCCAGCCGCCTTTCACACCTTCTAAAACCCCTCTAAGAGCTCCTGGTCGGCCCTTTTTGGTTCAAATCCGCTCTTCAGTGCGCGTTTACGTGCCATTGGCACTGCTTTCCTCAACTCAGGCCAGACGCTTTCCCCAGCTTCTAGAAGCCCTCCAACAGAACCTTCTGTTGGCCCTGTTTCCCGCAAATCCTCCTTTCCCCACTACGCGTTTACCTGCCCCTGCAACTGTCTCCTCGGCTGCTCCTAGGCCTGCCACTAGCGCTGCCTGCACCTGCACCGCCCCAGCCGCCTGCCCACGAGCTGCAGGTAGCCGGCCCAGGACAACTCCTTTTCCCAGTTTCAGAAAGCCCCCACAAGAGCTCATGGCCGGCCCTTTTGGACTTAATCCCTCCCCCTGTACGCGTTTACCTGCCCCTGCAGCTGTCTCCTCGGCTAGTGACCGCTGGAGCATTGATGCCTCGTCTAGATCTGCCGCCACTAGCGCCGCCAGCCCCAGCACTGCCTCAGCCGCCCGCCCACGAGCTGCCGATCGCCGGCTCAGACCAGACGCTTTTCCCAGCTTCTAAAAGCCTCACACCAGCCACCTGCCTTTTTTGCCTCATCTCTTCCCCAGTGGGCGTTTACCTGCTCTTGAGTTCCCTTCCGTTGCTTTCCCTCCTCCCCTACTTTTGCACTCCAGAGGTGATAGAATGTATTCAGAAATTCGGGTATTAACTCTCCTGATTCCCTTAGAGCTGATCAGTTTCTCCCTCTCCCATTCTGTGGTACTATCTTATGCCATATGGCATCTTACCAAAGGGCATCAGCAATACTGGCATGGGAGCAATGTTTTATCACAGCTGCTATGGGAAGGATAGTTGTCACCACAGCAAAAAAGGTACTGAGGTGGTACTCAGAGACAGTCATTCAGTACTAAAGAAGACACACTTCAAAGGCTGGCATTGCTATTCAAAAAAAAAAGAAAAAATGCCAGAGAAGACAAAGGTCCTGTCCTTTTCACTTCCAAGCAAGTTAGAAGCTCACCCCACATTGTAAGGCATACAATGCTGAGCTTATCTTGCTACCACAGGGTAAGAAATACATGTCTTGTTTCAGGCAGGCTTTTACAGAATATATATCCCATGTTAACTCTCTGATGGGAAAAGTCCACTTTTTTGGCTACAAGACATTCTGCCTGCTGCCACTGCAACATTAAACAAAACATGGTAACAGGCAGATGGTATGCTATAATTTCTGGTCAATCATATGGAACAAAGGCTATCATTTCTTCCCACCAGGTTAAATGAAGGTCTAATTCAATATGATACAATCCATGACCACACACAAGCCCACTCTGATTTATGAATATAGGGTTCAATACAAACACAATGTGTTCAACAGCCACTTCTGCTGCACATCTCTGTACCTACATGGATCAGCACCAGCAGTGGCCAATGGGCTATTTATATCATAAACACTCCTTAGGTCCCCTCACCCTCCTTTACAAAACATGACTTCATCCTAATTGCAGTTGGCTTGGGTGGCATTTTCAAGTTTTCCTCTGTACTGCAGAAAGCTCTTTCTTTTTAGTTTTAAATGAAAGTTTAATTCTTAAACAATCAAACTCCAAGATCAAACCTGAAAGAACAATGCTGCTAATCTAAGGGCTTAATATAAACCACTGGAGACAGCAAATCCATCACAACACAGTCAAGGCTTAGCTGACTTGGATTGCCTTGTGACAAGTTGTTTCTTTATTGTTCTCATAAAAGTGACTTCTACATTAATGAGAAATACCCTGAGTGTTTATCATATTGAGCTCCTTTTCCTGCTGCCTAAAAAAAAAATCATTTTTTAATTAATTATTTAGTCATGTTCCTTTTGCAAAGAAATATCTTCCTGCAAATAAAGGCTTAAATAAAATCAGCACTCCAATGTCATTTGATTTAATAGAAGATTACAAGCTAAATACCACTTTAATATTACATACTAAACAAACATAGAAAGAAAAGACCATCCAGGGAGAAATAGCAAGTTGGGATGATCTGATCTTACTTACCTCCTCCAGTCATTAAGAACACTTTAGGCTTAGACTGGCAGGCCTGTCAGCACTGTGAGATGTGGCTCTTGTTAGAACAAAAGACTGTTTTAAAAACCTAATGCAGATGTCTTAGAATTCTAAACGTATCTACAATAATGCACAGTCATTCCACACATAAAAAATGGCCAGAACAGCTGATGAAATAACATGATTAGGCAAAAAAGTCAGGCTTCTCTGTTTTGAATCTTTCTGTAGATAAGCATTGACTGATGTGATGCAAGAGCATTTCGACTGCACCCCACTGAAGACAAGTGACTGAAATTATGTAGCAGCTTTTGTCATTGTTGTATTTCCTGGCTCAGGTGCACCTTGAGAAAAGTCCTTCCTGAGGACACTTAGGAACTGTCCTGAAGCAACCAAATTGATGACTAACAGCACCACCAAGTCTTGACTACTAACAAAGAGGGTATGATGAGATTTCTGTTATTGCAGTGGTGCTTAGGTGACAAGCCTTGTGGAACAAGTGCATTTGAGGGACATTTGGGCCAGGCAAAACAACTCAATCAAGCAGTGAACTGGGATGACAATAATTCACACTACAATCTGTCAGCATTCTAAAACATGAGACTGTCTGAGAAATGAAGCTATTAGCCTCATTCTTGTGTCTCTCTTCTTCAAAGGCATGAACTCTACCTCTCTTCCAAAAGGCAGCAAAGCAGCTCCTGGAAGAGCAGAGCACACAGCAGGACACAAGCCATCCCTTTACTCATTGCATTTTTCACTTGCTATTGTAGTTGTTTTCTTTTCCTAATCTCACATAAAAGAGAAAGTCCCTCCCCCTTGGCTGCTCTGGCACTCATGCCCCAGATGAAACTGGGAGTCTTTGCAGAAGAGACCACACAGTATGTGGGGCAGAGTAGAAATTGCTGCAGTTCAGGCAACCAGCTACCTTGAGGGCTATCCCTAGCTTGTTTGGCCCTTTCCTTCCTCTTCATATCTCTTTCTCCAGCTCATCCATTACTTCAGATTCCTGCTGTGTGATACAGCCTGCTCTCCAGCACAGGAGCTCTCTGACGAGGCTTTACCTTAGCACCAGGCTGTTGAGAGTTCATAATGCTGCCAAAGAATGCCCCAGGACTTTCAACATCACTGCTCCCTGTGTGGAGAAGAACATGTGAGCACCAGACTATGCTAATCCTATTACCTCTTTCTGCCAGCAATGCTGCAAGGCCAGGATGCCTCCAGTTCTGAGGGTAGTAATCAGGTTTTGAGACTCTCTCTCAATTGCAAGAGCCTGCTCCTGTTGCTTCAAGCCCTGACCTTTCATGTCTCCACTCTCAGTCAGAACTCTCAGAGTTCAAAGCTGGGGAGCCAAGGTTGTACATCAAGCTCAGAGGAAATATTGACTGTGCTGGTGGGTGGTGAATAATGGATACCTATGGTGGGTGAACATAGCTGAAAATTCTAGCCATCTGAATCACTCAGCAGTTTTGGCCTAAGGTGTTGTAACAGGGATAGCACTAAGTTAGGGCCCATTGTGTCCAGTTCTGGGCTCCACCATCCAAGAGAAACGTGGACATACTGCAGAGAGTCCAGTGAAGGGACACAGAGGTGCTACAGGGACTGGAACACCTCTCCTGGAAGTCAAGTCAGAGATCTGGGGCTCTTCAGCCTGGAGAAGAGCAGGCTTAGGGGGATATCATGAATACATATAAATATCTGAAGAGAAAGTGCAGAGGATGGTGCCCAGTGACAGGCTCAGAGACAGCAGACACAAACTGAAACAGAGGAGGTTCACTTTGAACATCAGGAAACACTTTTTCACTGTGAAGGTGACTGAGCACTGTCATAGGTTGCCCAGAAAGGTTGCAGAATCTCCAGCCTTGGAGATACTCAAAAGCTGTCTGGACATGGTCCCGGGCGACTGATTGTAGATGACCCTACTTGAGCAGGGGATGTTGGCTAAGTTAACCTCCAAAAGTCCCTTCTAACCTCAGCCATGCTGTGATTCTGTGATACTGCCCTTGCCTGCCTGTAACACAGAGATAACAGGTTGCATCTCTATTACAGAGGCCAATTCCCAGCTTGGACACATGGGACCTTGCTCCAGTGGCACCTTGCCTTTACATTCAAACAAGAGCTGGGTGCAGAGGATCTTCCCTGGGCCTGCATTTCTCCTAGAAGGAACCCTCAGGGGACATGCAACGTGCTTGGCCATCCTCTAGCCAGAGAAAAGGTAAAATTCACTGTTTGGTGTCATGGTAGGCAGTGGTTACACTTTGCTTATGATTTCTGGGTGCTATGCCAGCACTCAAAGAACTGACAAACACAAGTGCTTCCTCTCAGCCATGGTACTTTTAATATACACCTTCCAACTGATAATACTACATGGAATAGGCTTTCAAAATGGAGGCAGCTGAGACAAAGAAATACTCATCTGTTAAACTATTTGGGTTCCTCAAAGACCTTTGGATCTTTTGATTTAGCATACTGGAAATCTTAGTCAAAGTAGTGCAGTGCTTTCCCCAGAAAAGTTATCATTAAGACTTGAAAATAAAGAGACATCTATCCTTTTAGAAGATGTTGCTTGGTTGTTTTGTTTTAATTTAATTTTGTTTCATTAAATTTTAATCCATATGAAATTGAATTATGCAAGCATTATTTTTTACCAAAAATTAAAGTTGTTGTGGCATTGTAAAACAAAGATTTTTTTCAATAGGAAAAACAATAAACAAACATACAAGAAGTTGGTACTTACCCAGGGAAAGGTTAAAGGCTTGTCATTTGAGGATTTTTTGCTATTTATATGCACTTATGCTCCTTTGCTAGAACACTACACCTAAACTGCATTCTTTATTCCCTTCTCTATGCTCAAGGCCTACTAATACAAATAGATTTAGAGGCAAATACAGGTTTTGTGCTTGTTTGTTGTCCCTATCAAGTCTATAAAGCGATCTTTAAAGTTTCAGCACTAAAATAGTTTCACAGACTTTGCCCAAGATAGGTTTCAGAAGTAGTTATGTTCAAATGTCAGTGAATTACAGAAAATACATACTCCTTTTCCAGACCACATACCAATAGCCTGTGGCCCATCTTTTTACCTTAAAAATGGATAAGTTCAGAATTCAGACATTACATATTCTCATATTCTCACTGGACCCTTCCTGTGGCTTGGAAAGCAGCTTCAGACCACACATGAGTAGGGGCTGCACTGAGCAGAGGAAGAGAGAAGAGACATCGTGATTGCAGAGGTTTGGTCACGTTGGTTTTTTGTACTTTGCATTTATACAGGACTCACTACACTTCCAGGTGGAAATAAATTGGTTGCCAGTGCATCATTGTGACATGGATTAGGAACCTTCCCTCCCCACTATTTGAAGTTTCCCAGACTAACTCAGACAGTTTGGAAGTAAGATGGAGCTATATTTACAGCGTGGCAAAATATACAAGTATATGTAGACAATATATACAAGTATTTACAAGTATATACAAATGAGAAATAATACAGAAATCCAAATTCTCTCCCAGACAAAGCAAACTGCCCAAAAGGGCTCAAAACTACCCCCACCTCATTCCTTCCCCCTTTATCTCAGAGGGGCAAACATAAACAAAGCAAAGCTTAGGTGTTATTTGCCAAAATTAGAGGGGAGATATGAAGGCAGATTGGGGTTAACAGGAAGTAATTAGATCCAACAACAAAGACCAGGTGGAGAAAGGAACAGGGCAACATCCTAGGACAAAGTGAGAGAACATTGTTTATGTTTTGACTTCTTATCCCTCTCAGCAAACCAATGAATGATATGGACATCATCATTATTTTCTTTTCACAACCAATGATCTATTTTCTCTCATTCAAATATTCCCATTTGCCTCAAACCAGCACACATTGCTTTTAAAAAAGGAATGACACACACTGCAGTCTCTCAGACCACTGACCATCTGGGCTGATGCAGGATTGTGGTAGAGGTCTGATTAATATTTAAGCAGCAATGTTTGCAGAAGCAACATTTTTATTTGCTTTAAAAATACTTCTGATTACAGTGTAGTCCAGTGTTTGTAAGGCAAAATATAGCCATGTGGCATTTATGAATAATACTCTGCTTTGGTGTTTGTTACTTGGGAAATTTTTCATAGCCATATGAAAGAATCTCAGAAGTTGACCCTGTAATTGAAATGGAACTACTGGATTATGCCAATTTCCTATCCTACCAGCTGAAGGGCCTACCTGATTAACCAGTTTACTTCAGTACTTATCTCTTAATGGAGTATTACAGAAATTGAAAATTTTCTGATTGCAGCTATTGACTGCAAGTACTGGAACAGCAGGAGACCATACTTAGTCTTTGAGTTTCTTCTGTTTGTGGCTCTTATTGTCACAAAAGACACCAATTGTGGGGGAAAAAAAATGCTCCTACAATTCTTAAATTATTTCTGTTTGCAACAACAAAACCACAAACACACACACACAAACAAAACCCCCCAAAAAAACCAAAACAACTGAGGTGCAGGTATGGAAAGGTATTGAATGCTGAGTTACTTCCTTGGTTTAGGTATGAGTTCCTGGAATTCAAACAAGCTGATGAGAGTCCTGCTCAAAACAGTAGGTGGTCTGAGCCCAAACATGGAAAATTGTGGACCTGAAGCATTGGTCTGGGGAAACAAAAATACATGAATGGCTGAGAAGAGACTAGAGCACACCTTAGGATGAGCAGGGCTCTTCCTCACCAGTATCTGTGCAGTAAATCTCTTAAACTATTGATCGTTTCAGAAACCTTGGAAGTCTTTCCTGGTGAGCTGTAGGAGTTAGAGTGACCTTAAAGAAGAATCACAATGACAAATTTTCATTGTCATTATCAAGACAATTGCACTTCTAGTCACTGTCAAAACACAAAAAAGGCAAGGAAATTACTTATTCAAATTAGTGATGAGATTAGCTACATTACAGATATAATCCTGGAAATTAAAATGCAGAGATATCTAATGGACATCCTGGTGCCACGTTAGGTCAACATCAGGTGACATCTGTGTGCATCTAGGAAAGGATAGTTTTAAGAGTGATGCAAGCTCGTACATTTATTTTTTTCAATTGTAAAAGACTCAGAGTTCAGTGATCCTAGATAAACTGCAAAGACACAGCAGTTTAAACCTCATTTTTTTTCTGATGTGCAGTCTTTTTTAACAAACCTTGAAGATGTAATTTCAGATTTGGGGCTGTGAAGAATCTCTCTCCAAAATTAATAGAATTATATACTCATGCTCTGAAGACTATGCAACCGATATGTGGGGATACACAATACAAAACCACACATCATCTTGTGTATCAACAGGAAGGTGCTTGTTTACATCAGATGGATTTTGGACTGAAGATCAACAAAGTAATTTCACAAAAGAGTGTGAAAGATGATCATACTTAATAAAAAGGGGAATTTATTTGTGATGTTTTTTTGACTGCTTTACTTTCTTGTTACTAGTAAATCTATCAGATGAGTATTTGAAGTATTCTCTAAATTCATCCCTCCAGGAACCTACATATGATTTTGTCTATCTGTGCATTACTACTAAAGGGGCAGATGAAGCTATAAACAAAGCTCCAACAGTTCTGAAATTACCTTTTATTTATCTTAAAGTTATCAGAGAATGTTTCTACTGAATCACATATGGCATCACACAAAGCTTTTATTGAAAAGAAGTCAAATGGCTACTGGTAAGTATAAACCAGAATACTATCAATCAGCTCTTGATGGGAATACAAAGCAGAGTGAGTTTTGTGCTGAGAAATAGTCCATGAATGAGATCAACATGGTAATTTCATTTGAAAAAGGAGATGTCAGGTGTAATTCATAAAGCACTTCAGTTCTTTGACCATTAAAACCTGAACCAGCTTAAAAGATTGCATATATTAAAAGTCTTGGTCCCTTAGTCAGGCGAAATAAAATATTTTGCCTTTGTCAAGGAAAAGCTTTGCCTTGAAGCCTTCGAGATTGGATTGTAAGAGGGAAATATTGCCCTTTCTTCAGGCAGTAAAAGCCTGGCGTTTAGTGAACCAGTACACTCCTGAAGTATGAACATTAGAGGATTTCTGCAAAGAGCAAGTAAAGCCATTTTAGAGGTGCAGCTGCACACTCACTAGAGCGTGAAAAGAGGCCTCTCCTCAATCATGGTGTGAACTCTGCTTTAATTTTCAGACTCTGTTTTGCCTAAATATCATTTTCAAACTTTGTTTTTAATGGTAGGTAGTTTATAAGGACTTTTCATACATGCCTAGCATGGATTGCTGCCTTCATGAATCCTTGAATGTAAACACTCGAAACTATGAAATAGCTTCTGGTGAGGAGAATGGCTTTGCCTGAGGGGAGATGATTTTCACACTAGAGTCACCTATCAACACCCCAAGCCAGTGTGAGCTTAAACCTTTTAGAAGTAGCTGTAAAGTCCCCTATTGGCAATCTGGTGAGTGGCCAAAAGAAGTACCTACCAAATCTGGTCAGTGTGAGCACAAATGCTTTTTGCCTTTACCCTTGGGGAGGTTGGGCAGCAGCCATTCAGAGAAAAGCCCAAGTGTTGCTCCACTCAAACCCTTCTCAGTCATATAAGCCTGTGCAAAAGGAAGACCTACGAGTCACAGGTTGTGTGAGGATGTGTATAAAACACTATCTTTAATGAACCTACAAAAAATCTGCTACAAATGCTAGCTTTTTTTTTTGCCCTTTTTTTTTTTTTTTTAAGAAAAAGTGTTGTAAAAATCTCTCTCTGAGATCACATCACAGAAAGTGCTTCTTGCTCCTCTACCTGCATTGACTTGCTAAGATTGACAGAGCTGCTACTCAGCTGATACAGACTGCTACTGAACTGGGAGGCATTTTATGCATATTCAGTTCAGAAAACAAATTAGTAAGAAGGGCTGTGGCCCAAAACAAAAATTCTGCTGCCCCTCAAGGATAGGTACCTATCTAGAGCATGCTTTAAACTCTGTATTGAGAGAGCTGAACAACAAATAATCAAGATACAAATCTGCATTTAGCCAACAGGGACATAAAAGGAAGTCTGCTTATCCAGGACTTTCTGGACTGGTTTCCACATAGTTTTTCAGCCTCTGTGAGTGACAGTAGGGAACTTTCAAATCTGCTGTGAGGACAAAACAAATCCCTTGTTGGAAAAAAATATGAAGTGCTTAGTTACTGTAGCTTGAGAGGTTAGCTGGAATAATCTCAGTATTTCTGATATCTGTGTTTGAAAAAGAAATTCATCAAGCACTCATCTACTCCCAGCTGTCCTGCAAGGCTGAGGACACATAGCCAAGGCTTTCATATTGTAGGATGACTCTACCATTCTGAAATACATGGGTTAGTTTGTTTTTGTACTGAGCACTGTCTGTAACACAACAAAAGTGTCTATAATAACATTTCAGAATATAGTGTGTACTACAAATAGAACATACTGAGAAAGACACAACTGGAGAAGGTAAAATCTGGGCTTGAAATAAAACCAAGTTTCAATCTTAGCTAAAAGTGCAGCTACTTTCCTTCCATCATCCATTTTGAAAACGCTAAAGGATTTCTCCCTCTGCTCCCCAGAGTGGCCTACTCACCCAAGGTAACTGTGTTCATATTGAAATTGAATTCTAGTTGGGAAAGTCCTGCAAGCTATGAAAAGCCTTTGGCATCATCATATTTTTTTAAAAAATATTTTCTCAATGATTTAGCTATGAAATCAAATCTACTATGATCTGGATTTCTCCACAACTTTCCAGTAAATCCATCCTGTTCTACAATAGTTACTTAGCTGAGTCAATCCCATACACAAACCTTTTTTCTAGTGGTTTTCCAAAGCCATTGAGTGCAGTATTTGCTTTGTCACTGAACCTGAATGCACTGCTATCCCCAGTTTATAGTGGAAAGGATAATAAATAATTCCCCTGATTTTATCGAACAGTGATGACTTAAAAGGATCACAACATGGTTTGTTGTTTAGTAGGTATTACAGAGCAGATTTAAGCAGTATTATAATCAATAGAAATCTTTCCTTTGGGCTTAAATTGGCTCTGTACCAAGATACACAGATTCCCTGTTCCTTCCCAGTACATCAGAATTGTCTCAGGTGACACTTATGAGCCCTGTTTTGCCAGTTCCTGTAGCTTCCTAGTTTAAAGAAAGGAGATGGAAGGGACACAGCTCAAGCAGTGCACTGCTGTAAAGTCACAGGTGCCTCTGGGAAAAGGGGACACAGAGGTGGAGAAAATGTGTATATATCCCACCACATACAGACTTTCCTTTTTCAGAAGTGCTGCTGTCAAGCTGTAAAACCAAACAGCCAAAACAGCCCGAGACAGGACTGGGAGCACTGGTGCATCCTCACAGTGAGTCTCATCAGGATGGCTGGTTGTAATGCTACTCTGCTCCGTGAGCAAGGCTGCCTTCATCTGCAGAGCTCAGAGGTCTCTGCCCACTCCTCCCTGCACTTCCAGCTCAAGACTTTGACCAAAGCAACTCATATCTGCCTGCAGCTCCTGAAACATTGTGCTGGTTTGAGGCTAATTGGAATATTTTAATGAAAAAAATTAGATTATAGGCTGTGAAAAGAAAAACAATGGTGATGCCATCTTCACTCATAGGCTTGCTGAGATGTATGAAAACAAGGACACAAACTTAGATAAGGGAGAGAGTCTCTTGCTCTCTCTGGGAGCTGCTGTGTCTTCTGGCTTCCTGCTGTGTAACCCCACTAATCATTCTGCTTCTAACCCCCCTTGCCCATCCTCCAAACTCAGCTTGCATGTAAGGCAGACTCTGGGATAAGGTAGAGGAGTGGAAAGAAGGTGGAAGGGTGGTTGGGAGCCCCTCCTGGGGACTCTGATTTCTGGGAGGGGAATTGTGTTTCCGTATTACCTTCAACTGGTATATTTCTGTAAATATTCCTGTCTATTGTGTATATCTCTGCTTGTACATTGTGCTAAGCTGTAAATAGAGCTTCAGTCCTTAACTTCCGGCTGACTGAGTCTGGTCTGGGTGATTTTTCATAAAGTGACGGGGGCTGGGTAACTCCCAAACCATCACATGCACATGATAACTGGGAGAGCAATGGCTGCACAGTTAGGCTAACTTCACAAGGCTCCTTTATACAGACACCACTTGATCTGACTTAGCAGCAATTTCACTTTAGTAAGTAGCCAGCACACAAGAAGACAAGAAAATGCAGTTATATAAAATGCCCTGACCACTCAAATCAGCTGTCCTATGTCCTGACTCCTTTCTGTATGTATTTCTCTTCATGCTTGTATCCCCTTTCCACTTACTTCCCAGTGCCAAAATGTCTGTTGATCCCTCTGACCAGCACCCTGATCAGAAAACTCTGGTACACTAATTCCTCCACACATTTCTCTATATGAATGAAATGATTGGATTTCATTTGGGGTAGAATTCATGATAAATGGCAAGCCCTGAAGCCAGGACACCTTTGTCCCTACAATTAACTCCCTGTGTGCTACAGAAAGAGCAGCTCTATCACATACCCTTATAAAGAGGAAAACTTTCCAGACTCCACTCTAAATTCCCAAACCAAAGAACAACTAAATAAGTGTAATACCTGTTTTGTGTTCCACTTACACTTTTAGCCACTGTTACTTTACATCTAAAATTTCAAGTGCTTTTTCCTAGTCCTGAGTGTATCACTCCTTATAGACAAGGAACAGCAATAGGAGAATACAGTTTTGAAATATTTTTCCCCCTTTCTAAGAGAACCTGTAATATGGAAATTCACTTGTATCATGTAGAATGTGACTGGTCATTATGTGCCAGAAATAATCGCGTTATACTCATTAACCACAAGACAATGATGCATGAAGATTGTTCCCCAAGGACTAGGAGATTAGAATTTAGGTGACAGAAAATGTGTGAGCCATGAAAAGGACCACACTCGGCACTGTTTACCAGGCTGCCTATGTCTGTGTGGCAGGAATGATGGCATTATGTCCAAATTCTGTGATAAAACTGCAATCCTACATTGAAATAAGGCAGTGATGAAAGTTATAGACTGCAGGATAAAGCAGTGTCTGCAGTCACTGTCCTAAACTCTAAGCTGATGGCAGAGGGATCTCAATGCTAATGGAATGAGGACAGTATCCATCAAGTTTATATCTGTCCTGGTTTTGTTGGGACAGAAGCATAAGCCAGATACGGGCTGCAAGCCATTAGCAGTTTAGTGTCAAGCCAGGGCAGCTGACCTGAGCTGGCTCACAGTTACAGCCCATACCATAAAGGTCACACTCAGTAGAAAGGCAAAAGTTTGCTGAGGATAGCCCTGCCTGGCCTCCTCCTTTTCCTGTTCATCTTCTTTCTCCTGTTCCTATTCCTGCTCCTAACTTTCCTGTTTAGTGTGACTGCAGTACCTTCACTGGATGAGCATCACTTTATATATTTTATATTTACATTGGTATCAGTTTTGTTCCATGACACAGAGCAGAGATACTACATCTGAACAAATGACAGGAATCACAGGGTGTTAGAGGTTTGAAGGGACATCTGGAGATCACAGAAACATTGAGGTTGGAAAAGACCCTCAGGATCACCAAGTCCAACNAGTTTTGTTGTTTCATTAAATTCGTTGCCATTTCAACCCATGAGTCTTCTTTCCCTTCTCTGCTGGGGAAAGGGCATGGGGTATCAGAGCAAGTTCTATAGTTTAGCCCCAGGCACAGGATAAACAAACAACATCCTTACATTCATGACTGTGCTAGTTTGAGGCTAATNTAAACACACCCAGATTGGTGACTCCACATCTCACTGGGCAGCCCATTCCAATGCCTGACCATGATGATTTTTTTTTCCTAATATCTAGTCTGAACCTACCCAGTCACAGCTTGAGGCCATTCCCTCTTGCTCTATCACTAATTACCTGTGAGAAGAGACCAGCACCAACCTCTCCACTACATCTTTTCAGGTAGCTGTAGACAGTGATGAGGTCTCCCCTCAGCCTCCTCTTTTTCAAACTAAACAGCCCTAGCTCTTTCAGTCCCTTCTCTTAAGATTTATTCTCCAAAATAGAGAACATCGAGTCCAACCCCCCTGCCAGAGCGGGACCATAGAATCTAGCTCAGGTCACACAGGAATACATCCAGACAGGTCTTGAAAGTTTCCAGAGAGGGAGACTCACAACTTCTCTGGGGAGCCTGTTCCAGTGCTCTGTCACCCTTACAGTAAATAAGTTCTTCCTCATGTTGAGGTAGAACTTCCCATGCTGCACTTTACATCCATTGCCCCTTGTCCCATCACAGGGAACAAGTGTGTGCCCTCAGATATTTACAGACATTGATTAGATTCCCTCTCAGTCTTCCCTCCAGACTCAACAGCCCGAGGGCTCTCAGCCTTTCCTCATAAGACAGTGGTCCAGTCCCTTAATCATCCTTGTAGCCCTCTGTTGGACTCTCTTAAGTAGATCCCTGTCCCTCTTGAACTGGGTAGCCCAAAATGCAACACAATATTCCAGGTGGGGCCTCAACAAGGCAGAGTAGAGAGGGAGAAGAACCTCCCTTGGTTTGCTGGACACAAATAATACAGAACGATCCTAATCTCAAATACTTTGTGATTTGAAAGGAGTTGAAGGCCACAAAAAGCAGTAATCACTTGATCCAGTACGTCTCTCTGTATTGCAGAAGTGATTAATGCCCACCCAGCTAGTCTGGTACTGGAACTAGTATCTTGTACTTGAAGTACACCTTCCAAAGAGGTAACTTGAACATCAAGAGGATGGGAAAAAAGATCTGTGGGTGTTTTATGTTAGAGCTCCTAGCTCAGAATCTTTATTTGCTGTCTCCACGAGTGTAATTTTAGCTTCCAGCTAGATCATGTCATATGGTTGTCTAGACCTCATTACTCTCTCTCTTTGAAGGAACTGCTGCACTGTAAACACATCACCTCCTGATTCTCATTGCTGATAAAATAAACTGAGATACTTAAGTCTTGTTTCAACACCAAATTCTCAAGCCCTCAAAAAAGAATCATTCTTGATTCCTTTGTTTCCTCTTTAGCTTTCCATAATCCTTTTGAAATGGCAGGCACCAGAGGACTGTAGTGATCTCACTGTGGCCAGGCATGGCATCAGCCACAGACTAGTATCTAAGGCAGTAAATTAGTCACAAGTATTACCTATATTTCACCATTCCATAGGTAAAAACAGCTCCTACTTGCTTTGTATACCCCTCCTCTCTCCTTCCTCACCTGCTTTCAAAGAGGTTCTAATTTCTGAATTCCAGTGGTATTTGAGATTAGTATTCTGGTCCACCAAAGCCTGTTTATAACTTTAACTATGACTTACTATTCCACTTTTCAGCAGTGTTAAAACACTAGATGCATGACATTTGTTTCTCCTATGTTTGTGGGGGGGTTTAGCCACTTCTGCTCTTATAGAATCTTAGAATGCATCAGGTTGGAAAGAGGCTTTGAAGGTCATCTTCTTCAGCCCCCCTGCAGTGAGCTAGGACATATTTAACTAGATCAGGTTGCTCAGGGACCATCAAGTTCTACCTTGAATGCCTCCAGTGATGTGATCTCCACCACATTTCTGGGAAACCTGTTCCAGTATTTCACCACACTCATTGTGAAGGACTTCTTCCTAATGTCTAATCTAAGCCTATCCTGCTCTAGTTAAAAACAATTGTCCCTCATCCTGTCTCTACATGTCCTTGTAAACAGTCCCTCCCCAGCCTTCCTGTAGGTCCCCTTCAGATACTGAAATGTTGCTGTAAGATCTCCCTGGATTCTCTTCTTTAGGCTGAACAGCCCCAACTCTCTCAGCCTGCCTTCACAGGAGAGGTGCTCCAGCCCTCTGATCATCTTTGTGGCACTGCTCTGGACCTTCTTCAGCAGGTCCATGTCCTTCTTGTGCTGGGGCCCCAGAGCCAGACACAGTACTCCAGGTGAGGTTTCACCAGAGCAGTGGCAGAATCATCTCTCTCAATCTGCTGGCTGCACTCCTTTAAATGCAGCCCAGGATGCCATTGGCTGCAGGTGCACATTGTTGGCTCGTGGCCAGCTTTTCATCCATCAGTACCCCCAAATCCCTATCTACAGGGCTGCTCTCAATTTTATCATCACCCAGCCTGTATTGATATTGGGGATTGCTCCAACCCAGCTGCAAAACCTTTCGCTTCACCTTATTGAATCTCATGAGGTTCTTCTCAGCCCACTTCTCTAGCTTGCCCAGATCTCTCTGAGCAGCATCTCATTCTTCAGCTTTATCAGCCACACTCAGCTTGGTATCATCAGCTGATTTGCTGGGGCTGCACTCAGTCTCACTGCTGATATCATTGATGAAGATATTTAACAGCATTGGTCCCCTTCAGGGACACCTCAAGTCACCCATCTGCACCTGAACTTTGAGCCCTCTGTATGTGACTGTACAACCAATTCCTTATCCACTGAAGGGTCTACCCATCAGAGATACAGATCTCCTCACTTTAGAGGGAAGGCTACGGGGGAGGGGCGCCTTACAGAAGTCCAGACAAATGACACCCATTGGTATTCCCCTGTCTACTGATATAATTACTCCATTCTAAAAGGCCACTATCTTTCACTTTTTTTCTACAGCAGAACAAATTTTATCAGCCAACTGAGCCAACTCCAGGCTTGTATTCCCACCAGTGAGCTGTACTGGGTGCTAGAAAAGCTCATGAGCTTTTCTGATCACACTTCTTAGGACAGTTTCCTTTGAGATCTCAAATTTAAACTGCTTTCCCTGAATATTACAATGAAAAAGAGCCAATTTTATGTCATGAGCTGGGATGTTCTGCATGACAACAATAACTGCTCTACATAATAAAGCACTTGATAATGCCTATTATGACATTTATTGAGACTCATTTTATCTTAATCCTCACAGCATTTTGCAGCTCTGTAAATCTTGATGTTAACATCAGCAGTAGTCAATGGGCTTGACTGAGGCCTTGATTGCATGGATACAGAGTACAACTGAAATTAAAAACAAGCTGAGTAAATCTGGAAAAACAGCAGACTGAGGCATTTTTTCCACATTAATATATGGAAGACCAAAACCAGGCTGATCTTAGGTTGTTCCTTACAGGTAATGTGTGTTGAAAACACTCCCATATCTGGATTTGGAATATTGGTCTAAAAGAACAAAAAATAATTCAAACAACAATGTGAAGTTTATAAATTGAATTCTGCCACCAAAGAGTGAATCTTCCCATTGTTTTAGTGATCTGAGTAATACAGTCTAGAGCCTCCTGAATCAGCAAAATCTGAGTAGTGGCATTTTCATGGGTTACCAAATCTCCAGTGTCCACTTCATCCCTCTCTCATTTTCCTCTCATGTGTGTTGTTGTGGTGGTGGGTTTTGGTTTTTTTGTTTCTTTCTTTTTCTTTTTTTGGGTAGGGGACAGGTTGTGGTGAAAGACATTTGCAGCAAATTGGCCTTTTCAAAAATTTCCCTCATGAGCCTACAAACTGAAAGTGCCATGCAACAGAAGGAAGTGAGAAGAGAGACTAGTGAAGTAGCTGACCCTCCTCAAGATCAAAAGCTCCTTGCCATTTTCTACTGACTTTCGTAAGCAGGACAAAGCAATTTAGATAGAAGATCTCATCTATAATATTTTCCTCCAGGTCAGTCTGAGACAAAGAGTGCAAAGCAAAATCACTTTTCTGTTCAATGAATCATATTGTGGGTTTTGAATATGGAATGTGAATGAGCTGATTGCTGAGGGAGAGCAGTGGGCAGGAGCCTGAACTGTCAACTAATGGAGAAGTAGGTATGAAAAATGAGGTTGTTTGCGTGCCTGCTGAATGGAGGATGAATGGTCAGCAGGATGGGAACAAACAAAAGTGAGGGATCACTTGGCAAGGAAGTGACATTATTTTCTACAAAGAGCCATGATGAATATCTGAAGAGCAATCTGCTATTGCTTCTCCTCAACAATCACAAATTAGTTGGGCTTAAATTAGTAAGTTGCAGAAAGCTGCATCTAAGGCCAACATTACTATGGAGAGAGGGTGCAAATGCCACCATTTTGGGCTCGCCAAGGTGAAACATTCTAACAGGCAGACATCTCAAGGGCTTGAAGGCTCAGCAGTTTCTGAAAACAGGATCCATTTAACTTGTCCCAAGCACAGCACTGAAACAATGAGGCTTTGTTGCTACTGACAGACAGAAACAATCAGTCAGGGATAAAAGAACAAACATGAACAAAGCAAACCTCTCACTTCTGAAAAGAAAGCTATTTTTAGGTGCAAAATTCAACATAAGCGGCATGTAGCCAGATTGCAGTAGATGAGTGCATGAGCAAATGCACACACACAGGTAGCCATTCTGACTAAGCCTGGAGGAATTGCTCTCTAACTTCACTAAGAGCAAAAAAGGACACTAAAGGCTAATTCTGTGCCCTGAATTCTTCTGATTCAGCTGCATTGATTTGACCTGTGAAGTACAGTGCTACCAGAGGTGAGAAATTATGTCATCATCTGCCTCTGAAGATTTTGTGAACCCATCTGACTCTAAAAGAGCCAAAGATATAAACATTTTCCAATCTCTGACCATACAACTAATCCTCATAAAGCTGTCAGTGCAGTAGACTGACAGGCAGGGCTTGAAAGGTCATAAAATCAATAAACAGAAAGTCAGCTCATGGAAAAGCTAATAGGAGAGTAACTGCCCTTTGGCTCAGAACAGGAGAGAAAGGTACACATCCCTGATGGTTTTGAGGTGGCAGTTTCTCTGCTGCTTTTAAAGGCCAGAGAGGTATCTTCATTTTTCTACACTCAGCTTGTTTTTGCAATCAGTCCACTCTGCAGGCACCGTAATAAGAACAGTTCTTAAATCTAGAGGCAAACGCTATCTCAGATGATTTATGAGCAAGGAATGAGAGAGGCGTTATCTGATCTGCAAGCTTTCCAGATGGGCCAAGAAGCATAGCTCCTCTGTGCAAACCAGAAATGGAGCAGAGTTCTTATGTCTGTGGCTGGAAACAAGCTGTGCAGCTCCAATTCGCAGCAGGAGGAACCGTACAGGCTGCAACTACAGCCTGAACAAGCCCTGTGGCACAGCAGTGCCTTGGAGAAGCCCAATGGTGATTCACTCCCATCCCACAGCCACAGATGCTTTCAGGACATTACTTAAGCACTTCCAAGGAACAAATACAGCTACACAGTGCTTTTCCAATTGACAATCTCTGTTCTGGGAAACGTCAGTGGAAGGAAGCTCACCCTCTGGCTAATGGGCATCTTTCAAACTGGACCAGGACCGTTCTTCCTAGTGGCCAAGACTCCACGGGTAGGATTACCATGGAAATTATGTATTTTCTTTTCCAGTGTGAGGTGCCAACCAAAAGCACAGAAAAATGAACCGTCACAGTGCAGGTGAGAGGGGAAAAGTTAAAGATCCACGGAGAGATTACAAAGGCATAGCACACAACTTGCTAGACTGTATCCCAGCAATTCAGTTCAGGTTCTGTGCACATGTGCATAATGCAAAGGGCACTTATTCCAGTGTGCTTTTCCTAGGAACCTCCCTGCCTCCAAAACTCATGGCCTAATTTCTTTTACCTCTTAAGACCCCAGCATAGTATCTCCCAAAGAACATTTTTCACACTTTCAGAATCCAGCTCTTAAGTTATGCAGCTTAACCTGAGCACACAAATTATTTCTCTGCAGTGTTTCCAGTGCTCTTGAGTGGTTATGGAGTTCAAGTGTGAAAATGTGACACTGTAGCAGCAGCTGCACTTTGCAGTAGCTTGAGAGAAAGAAGACCAAGACTTATTGCTGGGGAAAAAAAAAAAAAAAAAAAAAAAAAAAAAAAGGGCCTATTAATCAACAACCAGAAATGGGCAAGACTCTCACCTGCATTCAGCTGGCAGTGAAAACACATTGTAAACTAGCACAGCTTCCTATTAACTGGGTAGTGAGTAGTGAGTTCAGGAGTGTCAACTTGTGTTTGCTTTCCCCAGACATTTCATTCAAGGAATAGGAGCAAAGAGTGCAGTGGCAACAAATGCCACTTTCAATTAAAATAAAAAAAACCAAACCAAAACATTCAATCAGCAAAAAAGAAACCTGATCCATCTGGTCTCTATCTCCCACTTTGCTCTCATCAGACCCCCACTTGGAGTACTGTGTACAGTTCAATGCCCTTCCTGTGTTGGGGGCTCCAGAACTGTTGGAGCAAATCCAGAAGAGGCCACGAAGATGATCAGAGGGCTGGAGCCGCTCTGCTATGAGGACAGGCTACAAGAGTTGGGGCTCTGCAGCCTGCAGAAGAGAAGGCTTTGAGGAGACCTTAGAGTAGCCTTCCAGTATCTGAAGAGGGCCTACAGGAGGGCTGAGAAGGAACTATTTACAAGGTATTGTAATGACAGGATGAGGAGTAATGGGTTTAAACTGGCAGAGGGAAGATTTAGACTGGATGTTAGGAGGAAGTTCTTTACAGTGAGGGTGGTGAGGCACTGGCACAGGTTGCCCAGGGAGGTTGTGGTTGCTCCCTCCCTGGAGACGTTCAAGGCCAGGTTGGACAAGGCCTTGAGTGACCTGTTCTAGTGGGAGGTGTCTCTGCCTATGGCAGGGGATTGGAACTAGATGATCTTTGAGGTCCCTTCCAACCTAAACCATTCTATGATTCTATTGATCCACAGTTCACCACACTTTTGGCTTTCACATGCTTCTGAATAATTTCCTGATGACTGCCAAGCATAAAAGAATAGTTGAGAACACACTGAGGTGCTCACAGACAATCAAGGGTCTACTGTTATGTCCACCCAGCATAGTTGTGAAACATTCCTCCAGTTTTCCACATGCATATATTACATCAGTTTGTAACAGACTGACACAGGACATTCACATCAGATTATTTGCAAGATGAAAGACATAAGAAGTCTTTTAACGGAGTATTGATAGCTAACAATTTGTCCTATCATATGAGAAGGGATATCTATACATGTGCATGCATGAAAGAGTGAAGGAGCAGAGAGAGAAGACTCCTTGCAAGACTAAAAAGCTCCATGTTGAGGTGAGCTCCATTGAAGAGTAAAATCCCCAATCTTATTGTTATTTTAGATCAAAAACGTTTTTGCAAGCTTTTCCCTGGAAGTTATTTTATGAACTTACAAAAAAAACATGTTCTGTGCTTCCAAGGCTTCTCAGGAATGGCATGTGAGATTTTACAACAGCCTCCAACACACATGTCCATCTATTAAGTATGCTCCAGCTTGTTCTGCTTCTGAATTTACACATAGATGTAAAGAACAGGAAAATGTGAACACCTGACTGTGCCTTTAAAACAAAGAAAACAAACCAAACCACCCCACAACAATCATCCTTGAAAGTTTGTATTAACAAACTCAGCCAGTTCTAGGCACCTCAACACATGAGGGATGTGGAGGTGCTGGAGGGAGTTCAAAGGAGGGCAATGAAGCTGGGGAAGGGCCTAGAGAATAAATTTTATGAGGAGCAACTGAAGGACCTGGGGATGGTTAGCTTGGAAAAGAGGAAGCAGAGGGGAGACCTCATCACTGTCTACAGCTACCTGAAAGGAGGTTGTGGAGAGGTTCTCTTCTCAGAGGTAATTAATCATAGAACAAGAGGGAATGGCCTCAAGCTGCTAGTGGGTAGGTTTAGACTGGATATTAAGAATTTTTTTTTCACAGCAAGAGTGGTCAGGCATTGGAATGGGCTGCCCAGGGAGGGGGTGGAGGCACCAAGACTGGGTGTGTTTAGAGGTCGTTTGGATGTGGTGCTTGGGGATATGGTTTAGGGTGAACATTTGTAGAGTAGGGATAGTGGTTGGACTTGGTGATCCTGAGGGGCTTTTCTAACCTGAATGTTTCTGTGATTCTGGGATGCTACTTCCATCATACTTGCTGTTCAGCTGAGATTATCCAGGCATACAAGTGGAACAGCTTGATAACACTGATACATACATTACTGAAGTAAGGGACAAACCTCTGTTTGTGTGAAACTTCTATTTTCACTTGCTTTGAACTTATAAAGCACTAAATAATTCCCAGAGCAATGAACTACATAAAATAAAAACTTTTATTACAAATATTAGATACACCAATATATAATCCAATTTGGTGGCAGTTTTCATATAAACCATATTCTGAAAATTCTTTCTATATTAAATAATGCATGGCAATATTTTAAACAAGTTTTAAGTAGTTAATTTAATTCAGCCATGTATTCTCAAGTGATTACAGTCAGAGCCTTCATTTAAAGAACAAGACTTGACCATATTTTTACAGAAGTGTTTTAAGATAGTTGCTGCACAAGGTCTGCAGGAGGTGTAATTGTAAGTTGAAGGGCTGGTATTTTTTTTTCCCCTTTGAGACTTGCAGAAGTAGCCTGTGACCTATCTCACAAAATACAGCATTACAGAACTTAAAGCTAGCAGGGATCATTGGAGCATCTGGCCTAATTCCCATCTCGTTTTCCAGATTCATTCTCCTCCCCCTCTACTCTGCCCTGGTGAGGCCCCACCTGGAATATTCTGGGCTTCCCAGTTTAAGAGGGACAGGGATCTACTTGAGAGAGCCCAACAAAGGGCTACAATGATGATGAAGGGACTGGAGCACTGCCTAATAAGGAAAGCCTGAGGAATCTGGAGCTGTTTAGTCTGGAGGAGACTGAGAGGTTTAATAAATGTTTATAAATATCTGAGGGCTGGGTGTCAGGGGTGGGGGGACAGGCTCTGATCACTTGTGCCCTGTAATAGGGCAAGGGGCAATGAATGTAAAGTGCAGCACAGGAAATTCCACCTCAACATGAGGAAGAGCTTCTTTACTGTAAGGGTGACAGAGCACTGGAACAAGCTCTCCAGAGAGGTTGTGGAATCTCCTTCTCTGAGACTTTCAAGACCCATCTGGATGTGTTCCTCTGTGTTCTGCATTAGATCCTATGGTCCTGCTCTGGCAGGGGAGTTGGACTCGATCTCCAGAGGTCCCTTCCAACCCCTAACATCCTGTGATCATGATGCTACAGGCATGCATGACTTAAAAAAAAAAAACAAAAAAACAACAAACAAAACCCAAAAACCTATAGAGCAACTAAAGAGAGCAAGAAGGAGATACCATCTTTTCTTCTCTGCCTGGTGGTCCTCCAGTGTCTGAGTCTGTCTGGTAGATGTGTGCAAGTGACCCCAGCAGCTAAACCTCAGCTAAACCTCTCAACACCCATCTCATTTTGGAAGGAAATTCTCTTGCTGCCCACAGCTTTGTTGATTTCCACGGTCCAAAGCATGTGAGCAGGGCATGGTAATTAGGCACCTCAGAGGATGCTCATCACCCACAGTGAGCCCAAGAGAGGCCCAGGTTCCTATGCTTGAAAGCCAGCTGCATATTAGGAACAGAAGTTTTCTCAGACCTGGAGAAGAGCACATCAAGGACAGTAGCCAAAGCAGGGCTGGCAGGGGAGCTGTGAGAAAGGACCAGGTTGATGAGGACTGCTCAAGGAGTAGTTGTGATTTGCCTACAGAGAGGGACAAAGCTGGAGCAGCCATGCTGGCAGCTGCTGCCCCAGCAAAAGGAGTTAGGACAAGGTTGGATTTGGTGCTGCTGGAGTGCTCTCCCACTGCTGCATTCCTTGGGGCTGGGTGTCTGCCTGCAGGCTGCTTTCAGCAACCCAGCGCCGACAGGGAGCTGTGTTAGTACAATAGCACATAACTATTTTGTTTGCCACAAGGTCCCCTTCAGTACAGGAATCTGGCTTTATTTCAGGTTAGTTTTGCTTATTGTAGCTCTTCCTGGAGAGGGAACTCCTAGCTCAGCCATTGTAAATTTGTTTTCATGTCTAGGAACTTTAGTACTTCAAACCTAGCTGAAGACAATAAGAGGTTCAAATATAGCCTTAAAATTTAACAGCTGAACTCTACTCAAGTGCTTTTATTTTACTGTGCTACTCAGACCTTATCCATCTCTTGGTCTCTATGTCGACTTCTCTTTATCAATATCTGAATACACAGAAGACAAAAAAAAAAGCAAACAAAACAAGCATAATTGAAGACAGGAATCTCAGGGTCTAAGTAGAAGAAAACGGTTTTAGGTGCTTGGCACAGAGTGCTGATCTGATGTTCAGTAACACCCACTCACGCTGAGAGTATTTTACTCACCATTAGCTCTGGCACTTCAAACACCATTCCTTACAAGGTAACTTGCTCTGTGAGAACAGAGGTGGCAGAACTGGGCCTTCATGATTTATCCACCCTCCTGGCAGAGCTGCACAAGTTGCACTGTTCCCCTTATGTAGGCATGACTGGGACTGGTGAAAAGTGATACATTGGTGCAATTAATGTGCCCATCTGCACCCATGACAAATTAATTAGGCTGGAGACACAGCTGAGCTGAGTAGTAGCTTGGGACCTGCTTGCATGCCAGTGACAATTACCCTGGCTTCCTAACCAGGGCAACAACAGATGAAAACACTGGTTTGTTGACTTAGTTGTTTGTTTTCATTCTAAATTACAGCCTAAAAAAATTCCTTCCCAAATACAGGTGAGATGCAGAGCTGGCTCACTGCCTCTGAAGGAGACATCTCATTTGTAGAAGTCTGGGGATTCTGGTCTGTTCTGGGCACATCGAACTTGAAGACACCACCAAATATTCAGATGCCTCAGCAGCAAAATCTATATATAAGGCTGGTGAAAGGCTCAAATTATTTCCTGTGAGTTAGGAGACTTGATAATCTGTGCTAAAAGATAGTGTCAGCAGGAAAACCATTGCATATTCCCTGTCAGCCATGCCACTGTATTTACTCTACTAACAATTTTGCAGACATGCCAGGGAACACAACCCACACCCTTTAACTGAGTAAGGTTTCCTGAAGGATTAATTTAACCCATTCCATTTTTTGCAGCCAGTCTATGCCCTGGCAGCCTTCTGACTGTTCTCCATAGCTCTTAGTCTGTGACAGGTGACAGAAACACACAGAGGGAAAAAAAAATTATATGATACCCTTAGGTTATGATAGTACTGCCAATAATCTGTGCTAGCTAAACCTGCCTTAGGGTGTGAATTTCCCTAATGCTGACAGCAAAGCAAATTAGCTAATCACTACTATGCCTTCCAGTTAGGACTTTACAAGCTTGTTTGCAGCTATTCCTCTGACCTGTTTGCATTGCTTCCCTTTCTCTTGTGCTGTGGAGCATCTTAAGCTACATCTTCAAATGCAGGTCTAAAATACCAACAAAACATCATAGCCCTCCTGCTCTCCTCATGCCCGTTCTAAGGAGCAGGGGGAGCTCACACAAACATAGCACAAGGGATATGAATAACAAGCTCCTAACTGGGAAAATCGTTACAATATCATCAAGCCCATAGCAAGAAGAAAACAAAGCCACAACCATCATCAAGGTCAGGAATTGTGTATTCAGGCGTTACACAGGCAAAGCAATACACTCACCTGAGGGAAGCTTAAAAACGACACAGACAACAAACAGCAGGCAGCAAATCAGTCCTTCAGACAGCAGAAGAAACTTCTGAAAAGCAGTCATTAATTTGGCTGTTGTGATGAATTTCTCTGTGGTGAAAGCAACAACCCACTTCACTGCTTTGCAGATTCATTGCCTAGGAGGCCATGAGGAACACTCTGATAATTTAACCTGTCTTCCTGCATAACACTTCAGCTCCCAGCTATCTTTTATAATGCCTTTAGCTGGCAGCAAAGGGGTGGTTTTGATGAGACAACATCTTTCATACCATTGTGTGCAGCTGTTGCCTCACTCCACTTCTTGCAGGAAGCCTCCTGTAACCTTCCCATACAGGCAACTGAGGGAGGAAAGCTAAGAACCAGAGTGGCTACAGCTGTCCCCATTTTGCTTTACTTTCTTACTGGGAAAAGTACAGAAATCTCACCAAAATATGCCATGAGCAGAGCAAACCTGCACTCCACACACAAACAGCTGAACAGGTTACAGCTGACAGGATGTTCAGCCCTGTTATATGGTGCCATTTATGACTCCAGCATGGTAGATGCAGCCTGTGCTTGCAGCTCTGTAGCTTAGGGCAGACACAAGTACAGGATTCAAGAAAAGCTGGATCTTTTAATGGAGATTTGACTCCCAAGTAAGCCTAGGTCAGTCTTCTTATTTCTTTCTCTCTTCTCATTTTCCATCTGTTTAAGTAGTAACTGCTGAGACACAATTTCTGCTCCCCAGATGTGTTTTTAGTACTTAGCACTCTTTCAGCTGTCCTAGTTAGCTTGATAACACAAGAAAGATTTTATTCACTGAAGCAACGCCTCAAGCCTTTGAACAAATCTCCTTTATATGAGACTCACATCATTAAAAACATCAAATTCCCTGTTTTTTCAGCTTTACTCAGAAGCTCTATTTAGCATTCCTGAATTGTAAGAAACTGGAAATGTCCATTATGCTTGGCTGTTGATTGCATAGTAGGAGAAAAAAAACATTACTGTTTGTGAGTGCTTCCATCTAGCTGGGAAATTAACAGCTGTACCAGAGCCTGAGATTTCCTCATCTGTTATAATGGGATCTACTTAATATCAGTATTTCATGTCACATTGTAAGTCTCCCTCAAGCCTTTTGTCTCCCAACCACTTGAATTTCTTACTGGAGAAATTGCATCTTTTACCTCTTCTCTTTGCTTAAGAGCTTTCCTGACTCTCGATAAAATTTCCTCTCTCCTCTACAGAACACATCTGCCTTACTCTCTCAGCACTCAAACTAAGTGGAGTAAGGCAAATTCAGTGCAACTGTCATTTGCCTGTATCTGGTTTTGATGTAGCTACTCTTATTGCAGACTTGAAGACGAGCTTGTGGGCACAAAAGCTCATCCTTTTCCCTCAATTTATCATTTTATCTGACAAACCCAATTTACACTCTCAGTTGGTCTAAGCTATCATAAATGACAGAGCCCTCTATAGTTTTGCCTTGCTTTTGATATTAAAAATCAATCAAACACATCTTCTTCAGGCATTTCCATTCTTTGATGATGTTCCTGCACAGCTTTGCTAATTGGGATTTGTCCCATCACAGTGAAATTGGGTGGCCTAAGCTTAATTACTAAATTACTCAAGCTTAAGTCACTAAGTGCAAAGTGATATCATAAGTCACAGCACTGCTAATGAAGAGTTTCAGCCTCTTGTGACTGCAAAACTTGCTTCTCCTAGGCTATATATAGGCAACAAGTACCACCATAATTTATCACTCAAGACTAACATATTTTTATACATATACGTACATACATATATATAAAATGCTAGAGGAGGCTGCATTTCAGAGGAAAGTAATTACATGAAAATAAGCAAAAACAAAACCTAATTTCCTGTGCACTGCTGTCTCACTGTTCACTGCAGGATCTACTTTTTCTTCTGCTTGAGTCATTTATTGGGGAATGTCAGTTCCATGTTGTCTAATTTCTAGTAAGATTCACATCCACACTGCAGCCTTGTCATGTTTGGCATATATAGGATCCATCTCTCTCTTTCATCTACTCTTCTACCCACATGTCATCAAACCAGAAATTGAATTGTCTTTTAGATGGCTATCACTGTGTTGATTTGGGGTTGAAAGGTCAGTGGAAAGGGACACACAGATGAAGAACGTGAGTGTGTATATCTCATTTCCATAGGAAATCAGGCTAAAAATGGAATATTTACAAGGAAAACGAGCTGCACTTTTGCACACAGCAACACACACTTGAAACACCATAGATTACTAAATACAAAATATAATCTCTATTTGTCTTTACCTTGGGTGTTGTAAATCCTAAGAACTGCTCTGAAATCATTGGGTTTACATTCATTAATATCAGTAGCCTGTTAATTTAACATTTATAATGATGTGTGTCAGCTAAAGAGATAAGAAAATATCTCCAGACCTATGCATGTGCATGAGCATGAGTACATTTGGGTACCAGAGAGCATTCACAGGACTATGTCACAGCAGTCAAAGCCAAAGTTGTACCAAAATTGTAGAGATAAAAGTTGCCCGAAGGAGAGCAACACATTAATTTTTACAAGTTTACAGAAGCAGTTTTCTGATGGATCACATGAAAGTCACCTCCACCCATCTGAAACTTGGCTGAGCATCTCAGTCTTCCTTTATTACACAACACTATCAAAGCTCTTAGTGGAACCAGTGAAGGAATATCCCAGCCAATTTTACTTTTTGAAGTAAGAAAGAAAAGCACACAGTAGTCTATTGAAAATAATTTTATAGAATTTTAATCATAGCAAATGTGTCTGAACAGTTCTCATAAAATCAGCAATTCCACATATACAAAGGACAAGACTCCAGAGACTGGCCTACAAAAATACCATATATTAAAAGGGGGTGGAAGGAAGGGGGCGGTTAGAAACTCAGCAATGTTTGAGATGCCTTCAAGGATAGACAAAGCAAACAAAGAAAGCTTCTCCAGACATTCAGATTTATTGACAGCACTTTGATTTCACCTTTATAAAGTCAGTATTTGGCAAGGTTTTGTCATGGTGGCCCAGCAGCTTGTGTGTCTGTAGGGGCTGGTTAGCCCTTCACAAGAAGTGTCATCTAAACCTAAGTGATATATGTTCTTGCTTCTGAAACATGGCAAAGACTTCAATTCACAGCCACTGAGAGTGCCAGTCTGCTTGTTTAACTAGAATATAAGTAACAAGGGGTGGGGAAGGAGCCTAGGGAGGGCAAGGGACCATGTGAAACAAGGAGCAGAGATGGTGGTAAAGCTGTGGCAGAGCCATGTACCAAGAACAGACTTCAGCTTCTCATGCAGCTACTAATGAGCTTGAAAGTCCAGAAGAGGAGGGAAGAGAACATGAGCAGTACTAGGCAGAGATAGGCCTTTCTGCCTTAGAATTTAAAATAAGAGCCAAACCTTCATTCTGCACTTGTTTTAATTAACATACTAAGTGCATGAATACATATACACATCTTCAGGGTTGGCACCAAGACACAGAACTAGGTCTCACTTCAAAGCTGTGCTGTGGACAACTTAGCTGACATAAAGATTGTTCAGTAATTTTCCTTTGCCTTTTTGTTTTAACATCTGTCAAAGTTTATTTGC
>WBNM01040357.1:0-15616 GCA_013399055.1 Ramphastos sulfuratus
TCTATGATTCTATGATCTCCATGAGCTAAATAAAGCAGCCTCTGTTTTTCACAGATGCAAATATTGCAGCAGAAAGCTAAAGGATTCCTCTCGGGCTACAGAGGATAACTGTGGCAGTGTCTTTGACTTTGTTTCTCAAATACAGGAAGCCTGTGCCCTGAGAGGTATCCTGGAAGGACCAGTGTGTGAGTGATGCACTGCAGAGTCTTCGGCAGGACCTTCCTTCTTCAGCAGAACACTGAGCTCAGCTGCACTTCCCAGGAAGCCAAAATCTTCGTTGCAGCTGACCTCACTACACTGTTACTACAGTTCACTGCTACCTGTTTGCCGGAGGATGTTTTTGCTGCTACTAGGTCCATCTGTAGCGAGGGGGCTGTAGGATCAGCGTGTTCAGCTGCAGGTGGCTCCTCGGAAGGCTCTCGGGTCTCCTGTTCCCCGAGATGCACAAAGCACTAGCTCCATCTGCCTGCTCGCTCTTTAAGCATCTCAGGCATTCTGACTCGTTAGGAGGTGACAGGGAGACTCATCCCAAACGGCCAGGGGCATTAAGCACTGCACTTAACTCTCGGGAAGACCTGTGCCTCAGCGTCGTGCTGAGCACTGCCCTGCAGGAAGGAAGGGCTGCTTGCCCCTGTGCTCTTGGCCGGGCAGAGAACAGCCTGGCTGGAAGCCTGCGGGGTCAGGGAGAATTCACTGCCTGTTTCCCAGTGCTCTGCAGTCAGAGAGAGTGATGACAAGCTTGTACTCTGACAGAGTGCAGCATCCTTCTCTTTGGCCTGGAGTCACCAGCAGTCACCCCTGGGCCTGCCTGCTTGCTGTAAATAACATGCTGTCAGAAAAAAAGAATTCACAGCTTCCTACTCTGTTGCTGGCACTAAGAAGCTATTTTCCTGCTGCTTGCTAAGTATTTTGGACTTTGGCTCGGATTTCTGCAACCACATCTAGAATAAATGAGGTTAAATGCAGATGAGTGCTACGTATTGAGGTTGTGTTCAAAGAAAGTTCTACTTGGAGGTGTAGTGCAAGACATCAGGCAAAGGAAGTACCTAAAATTATTGCAGCTGAAGAGAGTGAGCAACGTGATGCCATGTGTAGTCTGTAGGAGAAAAGGCTATAGGAACAAAAATGTGAACAGAAAAGAAATACATGGGTCCAAAAGGGGAAGAACCCATGGGAAGCCATCTTTAGATGGAGCAAGACTGAGCCAGGTGACTGTGACAGTGGCTCTGACTTGCTGGCTGGTGAGGGGAGGCTCGGGTGAGAATTTCCATGGTGCTCATGCCTGTGTTTTTCCCTTAATTAAAGAGCTTTACAAAATGTTGGTGATGGGGAACTTAACTCTGTTCACCACCACTCTTTTGGGCATGGCCATCCACCCAGTTTTCTATCTATCCAAGTATATGCTCATCCAGGTCATGAGAAGCACAACTCCAGGCTGGGTGAGAGCTTAGAGCAGCCCTGAGGAACAGGACCTGGGGGTCTGGGTTGGTGAAAAGCTCAAGATGAGGCTGCAGTGTGAGTGCAGCCCAGACAGCAACTGTGTGCTGGGCTGCAGCAAGAGCAGTGTGGGCAGCAGGGCAAGGGAGGGGATTCTGCCCCTTNCTTCTACAGGACAGTGCTGTGCCAATACACCTGCAATACAGTCCAGGATTTGAAGAGGTGACTCAAACCATTTCTGGGCCCAAATAAAGGCACAAGTGGAATTTAAACTGGATATTAGGAAAACAGTTTTTGCAGAAGGAGTGCTCAGGCTTTGGAATGTGCTGCCTGGGGAGGGGTTGAGTCACCAGCCCTGGATGTGTTTAAAGGTCATTTGGCTCTGGTGCTTGGGGATACAATTTAGGGTGAACCTTGTAGTGTAGGGTTCTCAGCTGGACTTTGTGATCCTGAGGGGCTTTGCCAACCAGAATGTTTCTGATTCTGTGATTCTTGGCCTTGCTTCCTAGCAGTAACCCAGTGGGAAACTGCAGAGTCTTCAGCAGAGAGCTGTACTGGATTGGAGTGACGCTTTTGTGTTCATTTGCTTGCGTTCTCTTCTAGTCAGTGTGAAAAGCCTGCTTCCAGAAATGCACTAGATCACCTCATACCCCAAGAACTAAGGAGAATGTGCAGAAGTAGGCTTTTTTTTTTCTCCATAGGAAGCTTCTAATTGCTGTGAATGAGGTGAGGCTGTTTGCCTCCCTGTGAAACGGCAGTGGGAGGCAAAGAACAGAGTGAGCGTCCAAGGCATCGCCAAGTGGCTTAGCCAAATCACTGTGCACAGAGGATAATTAAACCATCTTAAACCAGCCAAACCACACCGCACTGAAACACAAGTGAGACAGATGCTAGCACATCAGCTGGAGCCCGAGCAGCTTTTCTTCTCTCCAGCAGATGGTAGGATTTTCTCAGCTACAGGCAGCAGCAAGAATCACCCCGAACCTAAGGAAGCGATCTCCAGCCTGGTTTGGAGTGCAGATGGAGTTGGGAGCTGGGTATAAAACCAAAAGCTGCTGGAAGAGATGTGGAAGTTACCTGGCAGGATTGCTAGAAGTAGTCCAGGTTTTAACTACAGCAGAACTGTCCTAGCCTGTCCAGAAACTGCTTTTCCACATAGCTTTGGTGTGCAGTGTAAGGAGATGAGTTAAGATGTGTCAAGTGGAAGCATATTTCAGCTTCTGAGCCTGAACTTTTCCAGTGATCTGAACCTTCCTGGGTGTGACATTTCTCAGTATCTATTTTCAGCTACTGCTGGAGGTTGCATTCTGGGCTGGATAGTCCTATGGTCTGACCCCACGTGGCTGCTCTTAGGATACTTTGCTATGTTACCTACTTAGAGTATTGAAGATGTTGCTACAGTTTAAGCCCTTGTTTAGTGCTATATGGTGAAGGAGCTGACAGGTAGGGCAGCAAGGTTCAAACTCCAAACACTGATATAGATGTTCTCTGTGTGTCTTTTGAGTCACTCATGAGTCAGTTTTTCAGCTTTTTACCTGTAAGTTTGGTACATTTCCCTCAAGAGAGAAAGATCTATTCTCTGGATGGCTTTGTCCATACTAGGTGCTCAGGTATAGTAGAGAAAAGTTAGACTGATCACTAGAAAGGTAGACTGTAAGCTTGAGCTCTTGATCTGTGTACAGTTCTGGAGCCCCCAGCACAGGAAGGACATGGAAGTGTTGGAGCAGGTCCAGAGGAGACCACCAAGATGCTGAGAGGGCTGCAGCAGCTCTGCTGTGAGGACAGGCTGAGAGAGTTGGGGCTCTGCAGCCTGGAGAAGAGAAGGCTTCCAGGAGACCTTAGAGTAGCCTTCCAGGATCTGAAGGGGGCTACAGGATGGCTGGGGAGGGACTATTGACAAGGTCTGGTAATGCCAGGACAATGGGCAATGGGTTTGAAGTGGCAGAGGGGAGATTGAAAGTGGATGTTAGGAGGAATTTGTTTGCAGTGAGGGTGGTGAGACACTGGCACAGGTTGCCCAGGGAGATTGTGGAGCACAGAATCACCTAACGTGATCTTTGATCACGTTGGGTGATTCTGTGCTCCACAACCTCCCTGGAGGTGTTCAAGGCCAGGTTGGAGGAGGCCTTGAGTGACCTGTATTAGTGGGAGGTGTCCCTGCCTATGGCAGGGGCTTGGAACCGGATGATCTTTGAGGTCCCTTCCAACCTTACCATTCTAGGATTCTATATTCCTACTGTATTAGGTGGATTTACATCCATGGTTAAATTGTTTTATTCTGTCTTTACTAAAACCACTACATTGAGTTTCTAAGTGGAGTTCTTGCACCTCCCCTCACAAAAGCAGGAATGATAGGGCCTCAGAACACAGGCCAGTTTGGAGACGTGGAACTCTGCAAGGTAAGAGCAGCTCTCCTTCACCACACAGGGCAATTTCCTCTAACTTCAATGTTTGTTGTTGAAATTGTTGTTTGAGGGTGTAGAAGCTTCACTCAGCCCAAGTTGAGAGGATCTCCTGAGCCACTGGGAGCAGCAAATTGTTATCAGGTACTCCTGTAACTCGTGCCAGAGTTGTCCTTTCCTGTGTTGCTTGACTTCTATGATAAATTATTTTTCAACTACAGAAATATGTGGTCAAATGTTGGGAAATACTTTGTATTAACTGGGCATGTGAGCAATCCAGCCTGTGCTGCTAATTGTGAGCTGAAGAGTTTCACAGTCTGCATGGGAGTTCACCTGGAGGGCAAGGACACCAGCTGCAAACTGCTGCTGGGAAATGGTCAACAGCAGGGGATCAAAGTGAGAACAAGAGGACTCTGGAGAAGAGAAGGCTTCCAGGAGGCCTCAGACTAGCCTTCCAGGATCTGAAGGTCTTGCAATGCCAGGACAAGGGGCAATGAGTTTGAAGTGGCAGAGGGGAGATTGAAACTGGATGTTAGGAGGAAGTTCTTTGCAGTGAGGGTGGTGAGGCACTGGCACAGGTTGCCCAGGGAGGTTGTGGCTGCTCCCTCCCTGGAGGTGTTCAAGGCCAGGTTGGAGGAGGCCCTGAGTGACCTGTCCTAGTGGGAGGTGTCCATGCCCATGGCAGGGAGTTGGAACTAGATGATCCTTGAGGTCCCTTCCAACTTTACTGTTCTATGACTCTCCAGAAGCATCTGAGCAGATAATGATAGACCAATCACTTAGTGCCCTCCAGCTCACTCCTTAACGATTTACACCAATTGCCTAATGCCAACAGCTTGGCCCTTAATGACTCAGACCAACTGCTTAATGCCACAGAGGTTGTGCCTTAATGATTTGGACCAATTGGATAACAATGAACTAACCCTCATAGTCTGTTAGAAAGTATATAAGGGCATGCTCATAGTCAATAAATGGGCATTGCTTGGATCATATTGGTCTGTGTACAGCTCTGTCCAAGAGCTTCTACAGTCAAATACTTTGTTTTTCAGGGCCTAGTTCTTGCACTTTTCTTACATGCTGCCTTGTTCTGCACACCAACCTTTCAGAACTGATGGGAAAACTTAGCAAGTAAAGTGTGTTCCCTGCTCCCTTACCAGCTGCTGTGTCTTCCTCAAATTGCAGCACAGCTGTGAAACCTTGAGGTGAGAGGTGCTGCTTCTGTCTGCCTTTTCTTAATGCAAGCAGGATTCCAAATAGATGGAAATTCAAGACCATTTCCTCCCTTCCCAAAGGGAAGGTAGTAGGAGAGGACTGAACTCACTGTGGTCCTGCATGAATTTGTGCATTCTTTTCCAAATCGAGGTCAATGGAACAGAGAGAAAGTGACTTAAAAAAAAATCAACTCTCATCTTTTTCTTGTTCCTCTAATGATAAAGAGAAGGAAGTACTAATTAATCCCTACAGATGTGTAGGGTTTGTTTATGCTCTTTTTGTTTCAGAGTGAACTTTACTATGCATCTTCTGTGCAGGTTTGCTGTAATACTTCTCTGTACTAGCAACGTCTGCATAGACAGATACCCAACCATCTGTCATGGTGCCCAAGTCACTGCTTCAGCTCTGGTAAGGTAAGAGGCCCTGAGTGATTGTACTGCTGTTTTTGCTGTGATCATTCCCAGCCATCTGCAGTCCCTGGAGCACCACGGATGTCCCCAGAGCTTCTAAACCTATTTTCCATCTGCTACCTTCTCACCTATAGCAGCACTAATATGCCCCAGTAGATTTTGTGGCTTTCACTGACAGCAAGAGCAACATTTGGAGCCTTCTGCTGTGTGCTGGTACTGCTGGGAGCTGGCAGGCAGGCAGCAAGAAATTAACTGCTTCAGAGCCCTGTAGACTAGGGTTAGACTCAGT
This sequence comes from Ramphastos sulfuratus, assembly GCA_013399055.1. Taxonomy (NCBI): domain Eukaryota; kingdom Metazoa; phylum Chordata; class Aves; order Piciformes; family Ramphastidae; genus Ramphastos; species Ramphastos sulfuratus. The sequence goes on from WBNM01040357.1 coordinate 5,751, forward strand.
TAGATGATGGTCAGAGCCATATGTTTGTCCTGGGAAATGAGAAACTCACATACAACCTTATGGGTGCTACTGGGACTTGACATCAGAAAGTTCAGAACCATTAATATGATTCTCCTCACCATGTCTGGGTGTGTAGAGGACAGAGCCTTGATTCCATTTGGATCTGCAGAGCCAGCAGAGAGAGTATCTTGGGAATAAACCCCCCAAAAGAGAAATAACAGCGACCGATTCAGGTCTGTTTCTTCAGGCCTGAGACACAACCTCATCTTTCAGCTGTAGTTTGTGGTTTCCATACAGGCAGGCACTCCTTTCCTCAGTGCTTCACCTTATGAGCTGTGTACCAGCCATGTGGTGGGCCCTGAAGGATGTCACCATGCTTCCTTTTCACACCTGCTTCTTTGTCACAACTAGAGTCATGTATGCAGATTTCACAGAGAAATCGTTGCTGGCACACAGAAAGCAGCATTTGAGTGCTCATTCTCATTTCTCCCTAGGTGTCCAGGTGCATCAATAAACAGCCAGACAATAGTTTCCTACTGTTCCTTTTCTCTGCAAATGACTGCAGGAGTTGGGACCTTACATGATTGTGCTGAAGTGATGGGATCTCATCAGGAACCCTATCTCTGTGAGGGAGAGAGAAGCTTTATAACTGAGCTTAAGAGGCTGGCAAAATCTAATGATGGGAAAGAGAGAGAGAGAGAGACACTCATCACCAGCTTCAGAAACAGAAAGGATGAAAAGGCAAGAGCAGAGCAGAGCAGAGCTCATCAGTAAGTTTGCAGATGACACCAAGTTAGGTGACAGTGTTGATTTGAATGAGGGTGGAGAGGCTCTACAGAAGGACTTAGATAGGCTGAGATCAATGGGCCAACATTAATNGGACAGAACAAGGGGCAATGACCTCAAGGTGAAGCTGGTGAGGTTCAGATTGGACATTAGGACAAAGTTTTTCCTGGAGAGAGTGGTCAGGGACTGGAATGAGCTGCCCAGGGAGGTGGTGGAATCCCCCACCCTGGCTGTGTTTCAGGGTGGTTTGGATGTGGTGCTTGGGGCTATGGTTTAAGGTGAATGCTGTAGAGTTGGGTTCTAGCAGTGACCTCGAGATCCCTTCTGTCAGAAATTTTCTGTTTTCTTGTCTCCTGACCGTGGGCCATAAATCTGTAGTAGCTCAGTCAATGTGCACTCCATACAGACTAGTCAGAGTCTATTTTCTCAGGACAGCTGCTCTGCAGTAAGCACATATGTTGCCCAAGCTGAGATGTAGGGACTAAAAGCCCTTCAGTGGCTGCTTCTGGCTGATGTAGACTTTACAGTCCTTGACCAACCAGCTGAGAACAACAAGCCTCTCTCTTGGGGATTTTCAGTGCTCTTCAACTGCACCAGTCCTGGCAGCAATGAGAAAAGAACTGGAGTACAGTGAGGAGTGCTGGGGAGGTGGTGGAGAGTGGTGAAAAGAGGCAAGGTGCCTAGAAAGAAAACTGGAGCAGGGCATTGTTGGAAAAAGACAAACACTGGGACTTGGACAATGCTGAATAAGGACAATAAATGGTACTGTTTCAGATGCCCTGAGAAAAGACTCTGAAATGCAAGAAAAATGAGCTGCTTCTAAGGAGAATAAACCATAGTGTCACATAATGAGAGACCAGTGATCACTTTCCATGTAGAATGGAAGCAAACCTCACAGTAATTAGCTAGTGATGGAAATTAGAAAGTAGACGAGACAAGAAACAGAAGAGGGAGTATCAGGGAACTAAAGCTGCCAAGATGTTGCCCAAAACATTTGGATACTGAGGAGGCAGTGGGAATAGAATGGGAAAGTAATTTTAAAAGTGAGACTGATGATGGATAACCAAAATGAACATGAAGATGACAAGAGCTGTTAAGAAGCTTTACAGACCAGCTTTAAATCCAGAAACAGCAACTTCCTACACGTCTACAAGCCTGTACCACAGATGTATCTTCTTTTCTGCAACTCTTCTTTCTAGAAGAGTTTGCTCTCCAGCTTCCTTCACTAATTCACTGAATCATAGAATGGTAAGGTTGGAAGAGACCTCAAGGATCATCCAGTTCCAACCCCCTGCCATAAGCAGGGACACCTCCCACTAATACAGGTCACTCAAGGCCTCGTCCAACTTGGCCTTGAACACCTCCAGGGAGGTTGTGGAGCACAGAATCACCCAACGTGATCAAAGATCACATTCTGTGCTCCACAACCTCCCTGGGTAACCTGTGCCAGTGTCTTACCAATTGTTGTTGTAGGACTCTGTATGCCTCTGATTTCTTTTATAGCCTTGGCAGTGTAGAGGATGCAGTCACGTTCAGTCATCAATAAACCCATCAAAAGTATCCCTTCACTTCAGAGTGTTCCAGGCACAGTATATAAAGGTCAGGAGTTCACTCAGCAGGATACTGAAACTTCATTATTCTTTCTCTGTAGAGCTTGTGCAGAAAGGCTGAGCAAAATTAAGTGCAAAAGTGGAAGAGGAGAATGAAAGGCAAAGAACAATGAGAGAGGTGGAAATGGATTCTTTAACAAATGACTGCCTGATTAGACACTCTGGTGCTGTGAGTGAACCAAAGAAAATTCACCCTTGCTGCCTGCCCATTGACTTCACTGGAGACAGGACTGTACTGAATAAAGCCTTAATATTTGAACCAAGATGCTGCGAGGGCTGCAGCAGCTCTGCTATGAGGACAGGCTGAGAGAGTTGGGGCTCTGCAGCCTAGAGAAGAGAAGGCTTCCAGGAGACCTTAGAGTAGCCTTCCAGGATCTGAAGTGGGCTACAGGAAGGCTGGGGAGGGACTATTGACAAGGTCTTGTAATGCCAGGACAAGGGGCAATGGGTTTAAAGTGGGAGAGGGGAGATTGAAAGTGGATATTAGGAGGAAGTTGTTTGCAGTGAGGGTGGTGAGACACTGGCACAGGTTGCCCAGGGAGGTTGTGGAGCACAGAATCACCCAACGTGATCAAAGATTTGACCCTTTCATCTCATTAAGAAGCAAGCTCAAGGCAGAGAACAGCTGAGATGTTGAATAAGACTGTTTATGGCTCCAGTCGGTTCGAGAAGGATGAGGAGCTGGAATGTATTCCAGAAGACTGGCAAAGAAAACGGAACGAGCACGAGAGCAGATGTGCTTGGCTCTTGCCTCCCTCCTAGGTGTAATATTCACACAGCAAAAAAGGAACTGTGGGAAACTGAACAGGCTGGGATGGTCTGAGATAATTCTCTGTTCCCAGGCGGGCAAGAGTTGCTGTGGGTAATTGCTGTGTGTTAAGAGGGCAGAAGTTTTACCCCTGGCAGGCAGAGGCTGTGGCAATTGCTCCTGACACCTGAGCTGCTAAGCAGCATGTCACTTTGGATGTGCTTCTTGCTGATTTGGTCCACAAGGCTTTACTGCTGGAGCCAGATCCTCAAATCCATGCTCAGAAGTTAGGAGCCTTTTCTCTCTGTGTGCTGATAAGCTGGGCTGAGGGAGACACATCCGTGAGCAAAGCAGGGAGTGCTCCTGAATCCCACCTCTCTCCTAATGCCAGAGTGCACTCCCTTTTCTCTCAGGCACCTAGCCTAACTTTTGGGTACCCTCTTTCCCCACTCCACCTTTTAAAGGGGCACGGCTTCAAAAGTCAACATCCTGGGGATGAGAGCTTGCACACAGCCCAGTGAGGAGAGAAAGGTGGGGTAGGAAATGGGTTCCTACCCTTGTTCCAAACTAAATCAAGTTCTCTTTCCCTGGGCTGCAGGTTCATGTTGCCTCTTGTTCTCTGGTTTTCCTGCCCTAGAAATCTTCTTTTTTTGCTGCATGCTGGTCCAGTTTTAACAGGCAGATTGAAGTATCTTTTTTGTTTGTTTGTTTGGTTGGTTGGTTTGTTTTTTCTTCTTTGCTGTCAGTGTCCTGGTAGATAGGTGAACAATGCTAGAGAGGAAGGTTATTTACTCTGCACTTGTCCAGACCAGAGACACAAGTCAAGTTGCATACATTCTGCTCTGCTACCCCAGCACCATTCAGAAATGTCCTGAACATTTGAGAACCTGAACATTCAAGAACTGATCTTGCTCTAGCAAAACCTCTGCCACCACCTTGTCCAAAAGTATAACACATTGAAATTGTTTCCTTTGAAAAGTACATCTTTGGACTTCTAATATAAAAGACTTTTTTTTTTTTCCCTTAACTTAATATTTGTAACGGTGGAAATAACATATCAAAAAAGTTAAGTTTTAATAAAATAATTGGAGTGCCACTGCCATCAAAATGCTACCCAGTGGGTGAATATGTCTGTGTTCATGCACATGATGTTTTAGTAACTGCCTCATGACATGTTCTCTACCCTCTGCTTGGAAGGAGCACTCCTTCTCTCTACAGGTATATATTTATTTTAGGAGGACCCCAAGTAATAAAGTCAGCTGGGCAGTGTTTCATGAAGAAGCAACTGCTTCTATAATCAGATTTTTTTTTTCCTGATTATAGAAACTGAATTTATGAAATAATGGCTTAGAAAAGAGACAGAGGGAAATGAAAAGCACCCAGTATGCAGAGGAGAAAATAAAGGGGGAAATACATTTGTACTTTGAGTCAGGTCTGTGAAGTTTTAAGAGTTTCATTACCAACTTTTCCTTTCTCCTGACTACCACAACATTTCTCAGCATGGCAAATAGTGGCAGGCTTGAGTTTTTAATAATATGCACAGTAAACCACAAGAGACCTTGGGAAAACTGTCTCAAATCCCAATCACCCAGGGCTAGAGAAGCAGAAGCTTTTGTTAGAACTGCACAGCCCTTGGAGACGTGTAAGAATAGTGTCATTATGTGCAAAGAGTAGCCACTGCATTTATGATGGATGGTAAATGAATGCCTTTCCCACAGCCACTGTCACTTTAGGAGGGTTACATCAGTTCCCTGTTGCTTGTAACACAGCCCAGAGCCGCACAGCAAAAGCCCAACTCGCCTTTCCAGTTGCTTCCCTCACAGAATTGCTGAGCTGTAAGGCTTTGATACAACTAGGTATCACTGCCTGCTCCTCACCCCACTCCTGAAGGCAGTCAAACTGAAAGCTGATTCTTGGCCAGTGTAATCCCACATTCATTCCACTCCTGGTAGGGGAAGGCAGGTGGATGAACTGAATCAACCCATGCTTTTCAGCAGACCTGGAGAATGATGAAAGCGATGCTCACCTTTGTTAGCTTCATACTTCAGCCAAGATTGAACTGAGTTGAAAAGGAGTTTTCTCCATTTCACATAGGTAGCTGTGTGGGTTTGTAGAGCACTGGATACCAGGAGCAGGCATTCCCCCAGATCACCTGCCCCATTGGAGTCAGGGCTGTCCTGGCCATCCTGCTGGAAAAAAAAAAAGTGAGGACAAAGTCTTGTGAACTTTAGTGGCAAATAAAAGAGCAAACTGGTTAAAGCCTCAAGAAGAGCTGATTCTAAAGGTGCCTTCCAGCTGTCTAAGAGATGTTCAGTTTTCCATCCCAAATTCCCTAAATACAGCCTCATTCAGAGGAAGTTACTGACAGTGGCAAAAAGAACTTAGCTGCAGAGGCTGTACACGCGCACAAGCACGCAGAGTCTGAAGAAAAGGAGTTCTCAAAGGTCCTTGAGTTTCATCTCTTTCAGGTTCCTCTGGCAGGCCTGCCCAACAGTTTTCTTTCCATTTCTCTGTGCAATAAAATGCAGTGGGTTGGCTTTGTAATCCACAGTTCACACAGGCATCACCTGGCACAAGCACTGCTCTGCTAATGTTCTGAGACACCTTTGTTGTCCAGTGGGGAGGAAATTTCTTCATGCTTTGGCTGGAGGAGCCCAGGACTAAAAGACCAGATCAAAGCATAAGTGATAGGGGAACTTCAGAAGAGTTCAGAGAGCTGAGCTTTGCACACAGAAGAGTGAATTAACTTGCTGCTGAGAGAAGTCTGCCTGTTACAGCCATGGCAGCCACTTCTGCTTGCAAGCAGCGATCGTTCTGAGCTCTTCCACTGCTCCTTCTTGATGGAATCCTGTTGTATCTGTGTGACCCTTAATAAAGCTGATTATCAGCATCACTTCTTGCAGGACAAGGATGTTTTTTATGCATCCAAGTTTCAAAGTTTTACTGCAGCAATTGTATACTTTAAGCTACAGGCTCTTCTCAATTACATCTGCACCAGAGTTATTTTTCTGCATCCCATTCTACCACCTGAAGTCATAAAGTATCGAAAGAAAGTCAGACCAAGCTTTGAAAGTGCTGCAGACCATCGTGCCTGACTATGTGCAATTGCAAAACATGGGACACAGCACCACAGAATGTCAGGGCCTGGAAGGGACCTCCAAGGTTCATCCAGTCCAACCCCCCTGCCGGAGCAGGATCTCCTAGACCAGATCATGCAGGAACACATCCAGGTGGGTTTGGAATATCTGCAGTGAGGGAGACTCCACAACAACCCTGGGCAGTCTGCTCCAGGGGCATTGTCAATTATTGAACCTTTTAAGATCAAAGCAAAGAATCATAGAATCACAGAATCATAGAATGGTAAGGTTGGAAAGGACCTCAAAGATCATCCAGTTCCAACCCCCTGCCATAGGCAGGGACACCTCCCGCTAGTACAGGTCACTCAAGACCTCGTCCAACCTGGCCTTGAACATCTCCAGGGAGGTTGTGGAGCACAGAATCACCCAACATGATCAAAGATCACGTTGGGTAATTCTGTCCTCCACAATCTCCCTGGGCAACCTGTGCCAGTGTCTCACCACCCTCACTGCAAACAACTTCCTCCTAACATCCAGTTTCAATCTCCCCTCTGCCAGTTCAAACCCATTGCCCCTTGTCCTGTCATTGCAAGACCTTGTCAATAGTCCCTCCCCAGCCTTCCTGTAGCCCCCTTCAGATCCTGGAAGGCTACTCTAAGGTCTCCTGGAAGCCTTCTCTTCTCCAGGCTGCAGAGCCCCAACTCTCTCAGCCTGTCCTCACAGCAGAGCTGCTGCAGCCCTCTGAGCATCTTGGTGGCCTCCTCTGGACCCGCTCCAACACTTCCATGTCCTTCCTGTGCTGGGGGCTCCAGAACTGCACACAGGACTCCAGGTGGGGTCTGAGGAGAGCAGAGCAAAGGGGCACAATCCCCTCCCTTGCCCTGCTGCCCACACTGCTCTTGCTGCAGCCCAGCACTCCGTTGCTGTCTGGGCTGCACTCACACTGCAGGCTCAGGTTGAGCTTTTCATCACCCCACACCCCCAGGTCCTGTTCCTCAGGGCTGCTCACAGCCTGGAGCTGTGCTTGGGATTGCACCCACCCAGGTGCAGGACCTTACACTTGGCCTTGTTGAATGTTATGAGGTTGGCCTGGGCACACCTCTGCAGCCTGTCCAGCTCCCTCTGGATGGATCCCTGCCCTCTAGCAAGTCGGCTGTGCCACACAGCTTGGTGTCATCTGCACACTTGCTGAGGCTGCACTGATTCCTCTGTCCATGGCACTGACAAAGATGTTAAACAGCACTGGTGCCAGCACTGACCCCTGAGGGACACCACTTGGCACTGGTCTCCAGGTGGAGAAATGAATCAGAAAAAAGAAAACGGTGTTAAAATTGATATTTGTTCCATAACTGCTCTTGCAAAAGAAAGGGAAAAAAAAAGGCAAAATAAAATTAAGAAAGGGAGAGGATAGGAAAAGAAGATGGAAAGAAATAGACACTAGGAGATATGGGATGGTAAAATTAATGGGTAAAGCCAAGGTAGAATAAATAGATGGACCAAGGTGACTAGAACAAGAAGCCACGTCGTGTGCATGTTACCGTTCTAATTAGTTAGAAATTATTCATTCTTATTTAAAGCTTTTCAGTATTTTCTATAGCTCCACTAGTGAAATAAAAAAAATCCATCTAAATTGTTAAACTTGTTTTCCTCACAAACGTTGCTTTTCCTGGTTCAGACTGGAAATGAGAAAAGCTCCTGTCACTTTATTGCCACATGTTAATTCCATGCTGCAGTGAAAATGTGCACTGTTTATTTTTTTCCCTTTTTTGCTTAATTATTCTGGTATCAAGAGCAGTGTGGGCAGCAGGGCAAGGGAGGGGATTCTGNTTTTTCCCAAACAGCACGTGGTTTTGCTGTATCCTTCATAAAACCTTGTGTTTAGATTTCACTATGTGGCAGGAAAGGAGGCAGCAGATTTCTTGATTGGAATAAGAGTTGTGCCAAGTTCAGCAAAACCTAGTTGTGAAAATGTGTCCTTCAGGCACCCGTCCTGTCTTAGCTCAAATGCACTCACAGTGGCTTGTTATGGCAGCTTAGCTAGCTTGGATCCTTGAACCAGTCTTGTCTTGTCAGAACGTGGCATCACTGGTGCATGTTAATGGGACGTCAGGTGCCGCGATGGAGAGACGGAGACATAGCTTGATACAAGCAAAGCATCAACTTTAGTGAACAACTCTATAGTTTATATATTCTCACAAACATATCGTGTTACAAGTTGTTTGGATATATGCTAATTACACAAGTTCTCTATGCCAGGTTACATATCCCAATCGGTTACATCTTTCAGCTCATCGAAAACTTTCACTGTCTCTAGTTCCTTATCTCTTATCTACGTTGCTAAGTTACCAAGGCTACATGGCTAACTACAGGATCCTGTTTGTCACATTCCTTAAGGAGATTTACACAGTCTTAATGAGCATGCTGTTATCTACACATCCCAAGCCCAAGGTTTGTGGGCAAAATGACCCAGGCTAAGTAATTGTGCTGAGCTAGCAGTTCATTCACCCATAATCAGGATACCAGGGAAGTGACCATTTCTGTCCAGATAAGTGTGTGGTCATTATTGCTGGGGAAATAAGAGCACAGAACCTTCTGCTGCTAACAGAGGACGGGAGGCTGAAGGGAGACCTTCTGTCTCTCTACAACTCCCTGAAAGGAGGTTGGAATGAAGTGAGGATCAGGATCCTATCCCAGTAGTTACACCTTTCTGTAGGTAGCACAGTATCGCAGTATCGCCAAGGTTGGAAGAGACCTCAAAGATCAACAAGTCCAACCCATTACCACAGACCTCAAGACTAGACCATGGCCCCAAGTGCCATGTCCAAACCTGCCTTGAACACCTCCAGGGACGGTGACTCCACCACCTCCCTGGGCAGCCCATTCCAGTGGGGAATGACTCTCTCAGTGAAGAACTTCCTCCTCACCTCGAGCCTAAACTTCCCCTGGCGCAGCTTGAGACTGTGTCCTCTTGTTCTGGTAAAAGGTTCCACTGGCATTTGGCTGCTCCCCATGCAGAGGCAGCTTTCCTTGTGCTCAGGAAGAGCCAGTGGCAAAGGGGACTGTAAAACAAGAGGCAGCAAAGGACCAATAAGGATCCTGAGCTCCAGGCTACCTTACAGACAAACCTGATTTCCTTGAATGGAAGCTCATCTTTCTTCAGCAGCTGCCATGCCTGAGTTTATGCTTGTTGTCACGTACTGAGAAGCTCTTTTTGCGCTCTGAAGTGGGCATCACCTTGCACAGGGGGTATACTAGGGATCATTCTATACTAGACCTCTACCTGCCACAGGGTGAGCTGCTGTAGTGACCCAGTGCCACAGCCCGAGCTCTTGGTCTCCTCCTTGATGTCCCAGCAGAGCTGTCTGTGACCATGATTGGCATTAGTGACAAACCAAACCTGACAGAAGGAGGCAGCTTTTGTCCCTTACAACCGGCAAAATTTCCTCCAATTCCCTGACACGCTGAGGAAATCTCTAGTGACATTGCGGCCCCGCCATGCACTACAAGTAGGAATTCAATGCATAGTTCTGTCCCACCCTAGGCATTGCATCTGCCAGCCTGTGGGAAGCATGCCTCTACCTCCTGGTAAGGGTGAGAGTGGTCGATTGTCTCGAGAGAATTAGATGACCTCAACAAATTTGCAAA
>WBNM01040361.1:0-45381 GCA_013399055.1 Ramphastos sulfuratus
ATTCAATTCTAGCTGTGCTTTATATATATAAATTGTTTTACACAGCATACATAAAATCTGTCCAAAACTCAATAGTTTTCAGTTTTGTCTGCTGATAAGAATGTAAGCACGTGAGATGTGAGATGAGCCCAGTAGTACCTGACATACAACTCTCCATCTATCACCTACTTGTCTAGTGAGGCTTGAGCTACACACATCATGCAGGAAGTCTGTCTTGCTGGCCACATCTATCATTCCTTTATGATCCTGGCATCTCATCCTGTGCAGCTCCCCTGGTGCAGAGCGTGGTCCTGCCTCCCCCTGCACAACCAGGGGTCTATGCCCTGTGGTGGCAGGCAGCCACAGCCCTGTGCCCTCCTCCTCTTGTCAGCCTCCATGCTGCAAAACTGACCCTCTGTCTCTTCAAATAACAGCTTAGGTGGGGCACTCTGCTTCCTGGGGGATTTTCTGGTGTTTTCAAGTGAAAAGAGGGTGAAGAGATGTTCCTGTGAGGTGCAAGGGACTCCCTTTCAGAGAGGCTGTGAAGGTCAGCAGGAGATTAGATGCTTCCCTGCTGTGTTCCCCAGAACTGCAGGCTTGGGTTTTGGTGTAGATTTGACTCAAAACTGTTCAGGTCTGCACAAGGTCTGAGCAGTCAGTAGATGGGCACCAGGCAGAAAAAACCTTTCAGCAGCTAAACCCAGATTTTGCTAACTCTCAGCTCTTTGTGTGGCACTGAACAACGTGATGACTTGTAACTTTTGCCAGGTCCCTCATGAAAACAGGAGAGCAAGTCACACATGTAAACATGAGCTGACAGCCTGCTCTTTAAACACTAAAACAAGCCTTGGCCCATTCTTAAGTGGAATAAAATATTCACTTATATAGATAAAAGGAGATTTTGAAGTATAATTTGCTTTGCATGTCTGCCTCACATGGAATAAAAGAGCCACTCAAGTTTTCTGTCCAACATGTTTCTGTTTTTAAGGTGTGGTTAGCTGACATTCTCTACTATCACTGTAACAACAAAATAGAAGCATTACCTTGGTTCAGTATTAAAGAAGAGTGATGCAAGCAAAGCCCACAGCATTTTCCCAAAGCCTAAATCAGTAATTTTTTTTAACTGTTGAAATCAAGATTAACCCCATATGTGCTGAATTACCTGAATGAGAATAAGAGGCTATCCATCTGAATGCATATCTTAGCTGGTAGGTGAAATTATTTCCCCAGGCTTTGAAAAAGTTGGTATGAAAAGTTGGCTGAGTGAGCTGAAGTTGCCAGTTAAAGTTGATAACACAGAATGGTTTGTGGGCCAGAGGTCCTCTCTTAGGCCTGGGTGTTGATTTCTGAGAGAAGAGTTCTGCCAGATGGTATTTTTATTGGAAATGAAACAAGCAGCACTTTTCCAAAAAAAAGGGAGAAGTCAGATTCCATATCTACTGATCATCCTGTAGGAGAGCAGACTTCAAGGTCATTTGCAACATTTGCTGCCATTTCATGATGCTTTGCATCCTGGTGAGCCTGCAGCCACCTTACCAACAGGCTGGAGCCTCTCACTGTTTAGCAAGGAATCATTCATTTTAAAAATGCCTGATTAAAAATGCCTGACATCATCTCTTAGGTGGTTTCCGTTTTATTAGCCATGAAGTCAGTTCACTTACTGGAAAACCATGGATACAGCCAGAAACAGCTGTGGCAAGTTGGCATCAATACTGAGCAGGCTTGGCTGTACCACAGGCTCTGTTCTTGGTGCTGCTCCAGGCCGTGGCAGTACACCTTGCAATCTCCTGCTCGCTGTGCCTGGCACCTGGGCATGTGTGGAAGGGTCACCATAGGTAACTGCTGTTTATGTTTACCAAATTGTTAGAGTTGGTAGCTTATTATAATCCCCTGCTGCTTTGTGCTTCAGCAGGGACACATTCCCTTCTTGGTGCTCCTGGGTGCTTCTTATGAATGGCAGAAGAGCCGTGGCAAGGTTGTTATTGCAGGAGAGAGGGCATAGTGATCAGGCCCTTGCACTTGGTCCTAGTGAGGCCACAGCTTGAGTGCTGGGTTCAGTTCTGGGTGCCACGGGATAGGAAAGACATTGAGGGGCTGGAGAGTGTCCAGAGAAGAGCAGCAAGGCTGGGGAGGGTTTTGGAAGGCATCATACGAGGAGCAGCTGTGGGAGCTGGGGATGTTCAGTCTGGAGAAGAGAAGGCTGAGGGGAGACCTCATTGCTCTCTACGTCTACCTGAAAGAAGGTCATAGAGAGGCTGGTGTCGGTCTCTTCTCCCAGGTAACCAGAAATAGGATGAGAGGCACTGGATTGAAGTTGTATCAGGGGAGGCTTAGGTCGGACATGAGGAAAAAATCAACTTAGTGAGAGAGTGGTGAGGGGTTGGAACAGGCTGCCCAGGGAGATGATGGAGTCACCATCCCTGGGGGTGTTAAAGAGTGTAGATGTGATGCGTCAGGATATGGTTTAGTAGTCATGGTAGCTGGGTTACAGTTGGACTCTTTGATCTCAAGGGTCTTTTCCAACCTTAATGATTCTATTTTTTGATGATTCTATCTTAACTGCCATTGCAGATTAGGGGTGGTGATGGAGACTAGAACTATGGATACTAAGACTTTGTTTATTTTACGTATTTGAAATACTTCTTTGTTTCTTTTCCCCTCATGTAGGTAGAAAAATGTCAGGAATGGCTCCACGTGTCTTGTGTATGTGTATAAACTTCTTCAGAGACAGGAATGTGTATGTAGAATTATTTGAATTTCAACAGTAAGATGTGGGTCATGCTCTTAAAATTAGCCTGTGATTTGTACAATTTTCTAAACACTGATTCATTTTTGCTTGTTTGCCATGACAAAAGATAGTACTGAGGAGCTCATAACTGCGATGTTTTGTGTGCTTCAAGCATTGCTAACTGTGTCCTGATGTTTTAGGGTAAGACCAAGAGCAAGCAGGTGACTTCTTGTTTGTCAGTGCATTCTTAGTGCAATGTGTACTTTTTACTCAGAAAGGGCTAAGCCTGACCAAACCAAGACTGTTTCACAGAAGAACACAGAACTAATCTTACGCTGCATTTCCAAAAGCAGGCTGAGGCAGCTGATTGTGTCCCTCTGCTCTTGTGAGACCCCCACCTGGAGCTCTGGGGCCCCCAGCATGAGAAGGACATGGACTTGTTGGAGTGAGTCCAGATGAAGGCCTCAAAGATGATCAGAGATCTGGAGAACCTCTCCTGTGAGTGCACATGGGAAGAGTTGGGGTTGTTCAGCCTGGAGAAGAGAAGGCTCTGGGGAGACCTTAGAGCAGCCTTCCAATAACTGAAGGGAGCTACAAGAAGGCTGGAGAGGGACTGTTTACAAAGGCCTGCAGTGATAGGATGAAGGGCAATGGTTTGAAACTGAATGAGGGTAGATTTAGATTAGAAGATGTAAGGATGATCAAAGAATGGAAGAGGTTGCCCAGAAAGGTTGTGACTGCCCCCCACTCTGGAAGTATTCAAGACCAGGCTGGATGGGGCTTTGAGCAAGCTGGTCTAGTGAAAGGTGTCCCTGCCCATGGCAGGGAGATCAGAACTAGATGATCTTTAAGGTTCCTTCCAGCCCAAACTATTCCATGATGCTATGAAGTTTAGAAACATAGGAAATACAGAACATTATAGCAGGTGTTCATTGCCAGAAGACTGAGATCAAAATTACTTCAGTGCAGCAGACGCAGATGAGTCTGTTGAGGGATGTAGTCCCCTTTTAAGCTGTGACTGGCAGTGCTACAGAAGACCTCAATGAGGCATATACCTCTTGCTGGACATCCACAGGTACCTTGTTTTCCTGCCTGTAGAGTAAGCAATTTGAGCACAGACTTAACGGCCCAGAGAGTCTTTCCACAGGATCTACAACTAAAAATAACTTTGTGGTCTCAAACCATGAAGTGCTGAGCACCAGCTGAAGGTTTCTTCTCTGCCTGCACCAACCAATAGTGTGTTGTACAGGGACGCTTCAGCGGTGCCCTTCTGTGGGCACAGCCACCCACAGCTGTGAAACACAGGAGACCCTGGGAGCATATTATTGAATGTTTAGGTTTCTCTTCTTTTGGTGCCAAGTAGACAGAGCAGAAAACACAACTCTCTCTCCAGAAAGTGAGGCAGGTTTTTATCTGGTGTCAACACACCAAGACACTTGTGGTTTTGAGCCCAGTAGTAAATTGACAAACACTTAGGCATACCTGGGGCTTGCTGTTGGGGATGGCCAGTGCTTCTGTAAGCAGGGTTGGAGAGCTCAGCCTCTCAGTCCATTGAGAGTGAATGGCGAATATCCAAACAGAAAGCAGTCCCAGAGACTGGTTTACTGGTATCATGCCTAGATACCTAACAAACTGACATATCTAATTTCACTTTCCCCCTTTGGAAGATCACGGAATCACAAAATTCCAGGTTGGAGGGGATCCCAAGGATCATCTGGTCCAATCTTTCTAGGTGATAGTGCAGCTGAAAGGAGCCAGCCCAGCACCCTGCCAAGCTGAGTCTTAAAACTGTTCAGTGTAAGGGAATCCACTGCTTCCCTTGGAAGATGATTCCAGTATCCAGCTGTTCTCATGGGGGTACATTTCCTTCTGCAATCCAGTGAGAATCTCCCCAGCAGTAAATTGTCCCCATCCCCCTTGTCTTTTCCATGGCACTCCTTGGGAAAAGGGAGTCTCCATCCTTCTGGTAGCCAGCCTTTATGTGCTGGTCCGTGGTAATAAGGTCTCCCCTGAGCTTTCTCTTCTTAAAGCTGAACAAATCCAGCTCTCTCAGCCTCTCTTCACATGGCAAAGCTGCCAATCCTCTGATCATTCTGCTAACCCTTCTCTGGACACTTCACAGCCTGTCCACATCTTTTTTTGTAGAGCAGGGACCAATTGGACGTAAACACCTTCATGCACAGTAGACCTTAGTGACCGATGTGTAAAATTCAGTAGTCTTCCAAACAAAAATTGCAAACACCAAATCTATTCAACAGCATTGCCATCACATTTTTGAGCTAAGTTGTCATAGCTGTAGTCCAGCTACACTACAGACATGCAGGGTCTGTGTAACAGGGGGTGAAGAAATCATCGCAGTGAGTACAGCCATCGCTTGTACTCACTCCCCTCCTGTATCGGTCTTTGTCCATTCTTTTTAATCCACACACCATGCCTGCACATAGCAGTCAGGCTTACTTGCCCTTTGAAACTGTTCTTGGAGGCATGAAATGAAGTCAGGCTGTGCTTGGGTGGCTGGGACTTCACTCACTTTGCACATGAGGGTGCATTTAAGACTGCTCAATTGCCTACCACCCTTGATCCCCTTGCCACAATTCTGAGACAAGTGCTACTTCCTGGTAGGGCAGCTGAGCAGATTAATACCTTACGGGATGTTAGCATCCTATAGATTCCACTCTATACTGCCAGCTGGGCTCCCAGAGATACTCAGGCAAGTGTAGGAAAAGCAAGCAGGACTTGCAGTGCATTTTCTTTGCTCAGCAGAAGAGCTGAGGGATGTGGAAGTCTGCATGCAGTGGGATGTCTGACGATACATCCCCTCTTTGAGCTCTGGCATTCACACTGGTGTTGCACCAGTGCCATTTATGGACCACAAATGTGGACATTGGTTAATGGCAACAGCCTGTTAATGCACATTCAACCCATGCCACTAAACTGCTATGAACTCAGTGCAAGCTGTCTTGTGAGTTAGGTTTGGTGCTAATTCTGTCTGCATGCTGCAAGGACCTCGGTTAGATGCAGTATTTTATGATGTTCGTGAGATGTTTGCTTCAGCTGGGCGCAGGCTGTTTTGCTCTGCCTGAATATTCAGTAGCACTTTGAACCTGTTAGAGGTTCCAAGTTTAAATTGTGCCTGCTGGGAGAGACTGCATGAGGCAGGTTGGTATTTAGTCAACGACTGGTTGATTGCAACTCTCTGTGACAAAGGGAGTGTGGATTAGCCTTTTGCCTTGGCTTTTCAGAGGATGGCAGCTGATGAACTCACTGATCTGGCTGGAAAAAATAAGTCAGCAGGGGGAAATTATCTCAGCCTCTTTGTTGACATTACTGTGGAAAGCAATTCCAGCGTGGAGCAGTGCACATTGTTATTTTTAATACTGTTAGCTAGGAAAATTCATTGTGCCTTCATTATATCATATGTTATTACAGGTATCCTTTTGGAAAGAGCAATTCCTGCACTCCGATTCCCATCTCCTTCGTATTCCTTTTGCACCAGTTCCGCTCCTGAGACCATGCCTGCGCTGGCAGCAAGCTGGGGGGGATGAATTTATAGCATCCTACCTCTTCCATGTTCATTTATCCAGAGTTTGTCTCTGCAGCTGATATTTCATTTCTCTTTGAATGTGAATGAAGCTGTCCTCCCCGGATTGCCACAAAGCGAGCTAGTGCAACCTAGCTGGCCCTCTGTAAATTCACCCACTTGTGCACAGCACACTAAATTCCTCTTGCAGACAAGCTCTCCTGTTCAGTGGGATGATTTCAGGCTTAAATCAACCTAAGTGAGACAGCATTCATCCAGCTGAACTGATAGTGGTACAAAGATGCAGCCATGACAATAGGAGCCAAAGCCTTAAATCAAATCCCAGACTCTACCTCGGTAACTCTGTCAGAACGTGCTCCCACTTCACGTTTTTGCCTACCCAGCTTACAAGAGTCCCATCCATCCTGCCATGATTCATTCCTAATTCCAGCCAATTCCAATCCTGTCTGCCCCTTAGAAAGATTGTTTGGTGCTTTATTACTCTTAATTCTGGCAGTTAATGGGCAACATACATAGCAGTGCAGCATTTAGCCTCATCAAGGTGGAGATCGATCATTATTAGTGGTTTGTGTGCTGCTGTGTTAAAATGGGATGAATAAAATTAATTACCCCTAAAATGCACCTTCCACACAGAAGACTGGAACTTCACCACCTGTGAGTGATACTTTATCCAGAGATTTCACTAAGACACACAACCTTCGAAACAGTGCTTTCACAGGTGGGTAAAACTGCAATAAGAGGAACCAACACCTTGTTCTCAGTCCTTCCCCTTATTTTCTCTTACAGAAGAAGTCTTTTTGAAACTCCAGGTCTCATTTTACCACAACAAGATCAAAACCTGATGTGATTTCAGTGTAAAATTGAACATATCCCTTAATTTTTAAACAATGAAAGCAGGCAGCCTTTGTTTTAGGAAAGCAATTAAACCAGGCGAACAGAGAGCTGCTCTGTGACTCTGGTGACCAGGAGGTCGCTTTGCTGCCCTCCCACAAGCTCTGAGGCTGCTTTGAATCCCTTCACCTCTCTCTCTGCTTTGGTCTCGCCGTATGCTAGGCAGGAGCAGAGCCAACTTTCAGCCTAAGCTGCCAATGCCCATTCATAACAGCCTCTTGCTTTTAACAACCACTTAGCAGGGGGAGAGATGCATTTCTTTCTGGATGACAATTTTTAAATGGTACTAAATAGAACCATTTACGTGCTGCCTGCACATCAGCAGTGTTTAAAATGAGGTAAATAATTTGATAATTTGCAGCAGCAGCAAAATTTTTGCCTTAGTTTACACAACTTCCTACAAGTGCTTTTTTTTTGTCTTGTGCACACTCTGCATCGATTTTTGCAGAGCATATGGAATTGCAAGACTTGATCCTGAAGGAGGCAGATGACTTTTTTTATAGCATTTGCAGACTGCAGGTAAAAGCACTGTAGTTAAGCTAGCCATAATTTACTGGTTTTATTGCTGGTATTGTTAGTAGCTTCTAAAATTCAAGACGGCTCACCTCAGACAGTAAAAAACCCTGTAAGTTCCTCAGAAATAACAGTGGCTATCTTCATTTTCTTTGGCTGCAGAAGCCAGGATTTGTCTCCAAGGCATGTGGTAGGAGGATCTCCTGTAATGCAAAGCAGAAGAAAAAGAGAGTGAGACAAAACTGTTTAGTCCCCATTTTGTCCCATAGCTCTTTTCTATTCCCCTAACATCTTCCTTTGTCCTTTCTGAACATTTTTCCCTTGAAAACATCCCAGCTTTCCATCCACTCCTTTGCTCATGGCTGTACAGCCTGACTGTAGGGCATGACCAGTGAATCATAATAGCACATGTCAACAGGAAAAGATCTCTAGTAGCCCATTAGCTGTTTGAGTTCATATTCATTATTTACTGAATGACTGTGAATAATGAACAAATTGCTCTAAATCATTACTGATTTGTGGCTAAATCTCTATTAAAAAGGGAAAATCGGTTAAAGCAATTACAAAATCTATTTGCAAGGGAAAAATTTGCCACCTTCACATCAATATTTATAGAGAGGAGACGTAGCACCAGCGAGAGGATTAGACATCATCAGTGCACTTGTTAGGGGATGCAAAAGATGGAACGTCTGGAATGACAGAAATCTCACAAAATGCTTCCATAGAGCTGTCTGCCCTAACCTCTGTGAGGTTAGATTTATGTAAGCATCAGTGAGTTAATACAACAGGGGAGATGGCCACCCCAAGTTGTGCTTGTAGTCAGTATTTAGAGAAGAAAATTAGGTTAGGTAAATCCCATTCCAGCTAAATAAGGCTAATCCATGGACTGCCATGCTGGACTTGTGCAGGAGTTTGAGCTTAATCTTTTTCTCAGAGGATGCAGGATCAGGTCAGTAGTGCCACTGATGCAAAAAAAAAAAACGTGTGCAGGTTTGTCATTTAGGCTTCTCTTCCCTAAGGTAAATGAGAATTTTGCAGCTATTATACAAACAAATTGTACAGTGGAAGGAAAATACCAATTCCTACCTAGCACACAGATTGTTTAGCAAACAACAAAAGGAACATCCCCTAAAATAGAAGACTGTCTTAAGTGTTTTTCTCCTGGCTTTGTGGCCCACGTGTGATGATGCAGCTTGGTGCATTTCCTTGAGCAGTTCCCTAAATTAGATTCCATTTTAGGGTAGTCCTGAAGATTATGTAAGAGCAAATTGTGATTAAAAAAAAAAAAAAAAAGTTTCTAACTGAAAGAATAGAGAATAGGTGTGCTATCAGGAGTCAGATTATCAGAGGTTCACAGGATCACAGGATGTTAGGGGTTGGAAGGGACCCAAAGAGATCATAGAGTCCAACCCCCACTGCCAGAGCAGGACCATACAATCTAGCTCAGGTCACACAGGAATGCATCCAGACAGGCCTTAAAAGTCTCCAGAGAAAGAGACTCCACAACCTCTCTGGGAACCCTGTTCCAGTGCTCTGTGACCCTTACATAAAATCTTACGCATGTTCAAAAGTCATGCTCAGCATCGTGTTTAGTTAGCTCTAGATTCTAATTTCTTTTGCATTGCAAAGTCATAGGCTTTCTGGATTAATGCAGTTATTTGAGTATTTTCAGACATTAGCCTATTAACACCAAAATCACAGAAGGTTAGGGGTTGGAAGGGACCTCCAAAGCTCATCCAGTCCAACCCCCCTACCAGAGCAGGAGCACCTAGGGCAGGTCACACAGGAACGCATCCAGGCAAGTTTTGAGTATCTCCAGAGAGGGAGACTCCACAACGCCCATGGGCAACCTGTTCCAGTGTTCTGTCATTCTCACAGTGAAACAAATTTTCCTCCTGTTTCCATAGAACTTCCTATGCCTCAACTTTCACCCACTGCCTCTTGTCCTGGCATTGGGCATCACCCAGCAGAGCCTGGCTCCAGCCTCCTGGCACTCACCCTTGATGTATTTATAAACATGAATGAGGTCAATGTTGGGTTATTAAAAAAAAACCAAAACAAACAAAAAAAAACCCCTCATGCTATAGCTAAAGCTGATGATGGAAGTAATTTGTGATATTCAATGACCTCATTTCATTCTGTTTGGCTCACTCCAAAGCAGTGCCTATGATGCCATGTGAAATCCTCAGACAAGCCTGTCTGCAGGACTTATGGGAACCATAAACGGATTAAACCTCTCACTCCCTGCTTTGGCAAGTGATCAGTTACATTTAAATAAAGGTCAGTCTGTCTTCACAAAGAGCACATGGAAAGCAAGCTTAATAGCTTTCCCTACTGAGCCTAAAACATAACTGTTTGAAGCATAATTAGCAACGGGGTGCCAGTCATTGATTGTGCTTTTTGCTTGATTTTCCATCTGGGGAGTTCCAGTATTCCCCATTAGCTTTAAGAGGGGACACAGCGCTCGTTATCAAATTGACAGTCATGACCTAGCCTCTGAGAGCAGCTGTAAAACATCGTTTGGGAAAATTAAGATGAACACTAAATGCCATAGCAAAAGCAGGGCCTTAATGTTGCTACAGATTGGACATGTGTGGTTCATGTTGCAACTCCTAACAGCAATGTAGGTAAGATACCTGATGTATGAGAGCACAGACTTTGTTACTCTAAATACGAGGTGACTGTGACAAGGAGATGCACCAGCTGTCCTATTACCTCATGTTACGAGCTCTGCATTTGGACTTCTTTATAAAGTACCCCATCCCTATCCTATTCAGCATTAATAGAATGACCAGATCTGCCATCTGGTAAGCCATAGATAGGGTGGGAGTACTGTGTCCAGTTCTGCATGCAGTTCTGGTGTCCCCAGCAGAAGAGGGACATGGAGATGCTGGAGCAGGTCCAGAGGAGTGCCACGAAGATGAGCAGAGGGGTGGAGAACCTTCCCTGTGGGGACAGGCTGAGACAGTTGAGGCTGTTCAGCCTCAAGACAAGAAAGCTTTGAGAGCAGCCTTTCAGTACCTGAAGAGGGCTACAAGCCAGGAAGGGACTTTTTACAAGGGCTTGTAGTGATAGGATGAAAGGGAATGGATTGAAGCTTGAGGAAGGCAGATTTAGCCTGGAGATTAGGACGAAGTTCTTTGCACTGAGGGTGGTAAGACACAGGCCTCATGGCAGGGGGCTTGGAACTAAGTGATACTTAAGGTTCTTTCCAACATAAACCATTCTATGAATATATGAATCTAATATTCCTTGAAGGAAGGGTGGAGTAAATCAGCTATAGCAGCCCATACAGTAGAAGGTACAAAGGCCACAAAAGGGTTAGTTTGTCAGGTTGATTAAATACTTACCCTACATGAGGCATTTAACAATAAACATAATTATGGAGAATGGTTTGGGTTGGAAGGGACCTTAAAGATCATCTAGTTCCAACTCCTCTAATATATTTTCTGGTTTCCTGCATATTCAAAAACACCTCTTTTGTTTGAGGGTTTCTTCATGGATATTCACAGCCCTTGTGACAAAAGTGATGATCACCTACAGGCAGAGAGAGTAGAGCTGATACAGCAATTTTGGTGCTCTGCAGGCAGCCTGAAATTCTCAGAGAGATCTGTGAATTACCTTGACTTGCCTGACTGGAACATCAGCTTCAAAAGTCCACTTCGGTGTCATCAGCAACTAATTCAGCACTGATTGTTTTAGCTAATGTTATCAGGAGCAAAAATACCCTGGACTGACATTGGGATTTTCTGGGGATAATGCAAGAGCAGACTAGAAGAGGTAGACAGGAGACACAGCAAAACCAGCAAAAGAATAAGAGTAAGAAGCAATTAAAAGGTAGGAAAGAGGGTGGGATTAGATGGAAAGGATCTGTTAAGTAGAGCTGGACATAGCGCAAATGATTATATGATGATGTTGCAGTCTCTCCTTTTAGGCGTGATACAAGATTGTACTTTTCCATCCATCCCTGTGTAAAACAGCAACCTACTTTTAACCCAGCCACTCTCACCTGATAGCTGGTCAGTGGCTGTGTTCCCAGCTCAGATGAGAGAGCAGAGATCTATTTCCTCCAGATGTGACTTGGACATCAATGAAAAAACAGAAGCCACAAAAGGAAGACAACCAACCAGGGTCTGAGATTAAACCAAATACTTTGCCCAATTTACCTGCACTTGGGGGTTAAACAGAGGACTTTAAGTCTGCAGGTTTTCACCTCCTTTCATGAATGCTATCTCCATTTTAAGAATTAATTAAATACATTATGAAATGCAGGAACTGCCAAGAAAAATGGAGCTGCGTTTGGGTTTCCAGG
Organism: Ramphastos sulfuratus; assembly: GCA_013399055.1. NCBI lineage: Eukaryota > Metazoa > Chordata > Aves > Piciformes > Ramphastidae > Ramphastos > Ramphastos sulfuratus. The sequence continues at coordinate 11,965 of WBNM01040361.1, forward strand.
GCCTAAGATACATTAAAATAAGAAGAGCAATGCCACAAGCAGTTTCATTTCAGTTCTACCATTCTGTATCTCTAAAATTTCTCTCTGCTTTTTACTGTTTGTTCTGTTTCTAGGATGTCGTTTTTTTCCTGACAGAAAATCTATGCAGAAAGTGGCAAAATCTAACTGATCTAACTGATAATTTTCAGCTGAAATGAAATTTTTTTTTCCAGATTTTCTACAAAGCAACTAACTAAGGCTTGACTCCCAGCATAGGCATTTCAAGGTCAAGGTCTTATTTATTTGTTTTCACTACAGGTCAGATCCCATCAGCAGAAAAAAAAAAACTAATTTCAAAGCATCTTCCATCACAGGCACTCCCAAATAACGAAATGGAAGAACCAACCAAGGGGGAAAAAAACCCTAAATAAAAATCTTTTTTTTTTTTTTTAACCTTTAACCCATCAACCCTGCTCCAGCAGTGCAGAACTGTCCTCCAGCTCCGGCAGTAAGGTCTGTTAGTCAGGTAGCAAATGCACTCCAGTGGCTTAGACACCTCTATAATCATTTCTTTCTTCTGCAGGACATTTCCTTCAAGCACTGGTCACAGGCAGCTGTGCCTGCTTGGATTCTTTTCGCATGCTGACGTTGCCTTTTCTCACTTTAAACACTGGCTTTGTTCTCTGTCGTAGGTCATGGGTTGTATGGGACTTTTGAAATGTTGTCCTCCTGGAGGAAAACTAGAGAAGACCAACACGTTAAAGAGAGGACTGCAGCTGTGTTTGCAGACTCCATGCTCTCGTTTTCTCTCACCACTGCCATGTACCTGGTCACTTTTGGAATAGGTGCCAGCCCCTTCACTAACATTGAAGCAGCCAGGATTTTCTGCTGCAATTCCTGTATTGCAATTTTCTTCAACTACCTCTATGTACTTTCCTTTTATGGTTCCAGCCTGGTGTTTACTGGCTACATAGAAAACAACTACCAGCATAGTATCTTCTGCAGAAAGGTACCAAAGCCAGAGGTATTGCAAGAGAAGCCTGCGTGGTATAGGTTTCTTCTGACAGCCAAATTCAGTGAGGACACGGCAGACTCAGAGGAAACAAACACTTATGAGAGTCATCTTTTGGTGTGGTTCCTGAAACGCTATTATTGTGACTGGATAACAAACACTTACGTCAAGCCTTTTGTAGTTCTCTTTTACCTTGTTTATATTTCCTTTGCCTTAATGGGCTACCTGCAGGTCAGTGAAGGGTCAGACCTGAGCAACATCGTAGCGACAGCCACGCGGACCATTGAGTATACGACAGCCCAGCAGAAGTATTTCAGCAACTACAGCCCCGTGATCGGCTTCTACATCTACGAGTCCATTGAGTACTGGAACACCAGTGTCCAGGAGGATGTGCTGGAGTACACCAAGGGCTTTGTGAGGATATCTTGGTTTGAAAGCTACTTAAATTACCTTAGGAAACTCAACATATCCACTGGCTTGCCCAAGAAGAACTTCACTGATATGTTGAGGAACTCCTTCCTGAAGACCCCTCAGTTTGCCCATTTTTCAGAGGATATCATCTTTTCCAAGAAATACAACAACGAAGTCGATGTCGTGGCCTCCAGGATGTTCTTGGTGGCCAAGACGATGGAAACCAAGAGGGAAGAACTTTACGACCTCCTGGAGACCCTGAGGAAGCTCTCTCTCACCTCCAAGGTGAAATTCATCGTTTTCAATCCATCCTTTGTGTACATGGATCGTTACGCCTCTTCGGTGGGAGCCCCTTTACAAAACTCCTGCATCAGTGCTTTATTTCTGCTCTTCTTCTCTGCATTCCTGGTGGCAGACTCTCTGATCAATGTCTGGCTTACTCTGACTGTCGCCTCGGTTGAGTTTGGAGTTATAGGTTTTATGACCCTGTGGAAAGTGGAACTCGATTGTATCTCTGTGTTGTGCTTAATTTACGGAATTAATTATACAATTGACAACTGTGCTCCACTGTTATCGACCTTTGTCCTGGGCAAAGAGTTCACAAGAACTAAATGGGTGAAAAATGCCCTGGAAGTGCATGGGGTAGCTATTTTGCAGAGCTACCTCTGCTACATTGTTGGTCTGATTCCTCTTGCAGCTGTGCCTTCAAATTTGACCCGTACACTGTTCAGGTGCTTGTTTTTAATAGCATTAGTCACCTTCTTTCACTGCTTTGCCATTTTACCTGTGATACTGACTTTCCTGCCACCATCCAAGAAGAAGAGGAAAGAGAAGAAGAACCCTGAAAACCGTGAGGAAATAGAGTGTGTTGAAATGGTGGATATGGATAGCACCCGAGTGGTTGACCAAATTACAACAGTCTAGCTTGTTTGTTGCTTTTTTCACACTAGGTCTTACTGAGATACATTTAAAAAAAAAAAAAAGAGAGAGAGAGAGAAGAAAAAGATAAATCAGTACTGACTAAATACCTGGGGAAAAGAGATTTTTGAGATTTTTCCCTCCATTTCTCCCAGGAATATTCAAAATGGTGGGAGAAATTAAATTGAAATAAAGGGAGGGGGGAATTGCACCTTGCTCAGCTCCTGTAACAGGTATTACAAGAGAATTTGCACACACATGCAAAGAGGGGTTGAATTTTAGGATGCATGAAGTAAGATCTAATGAGAGAAGTTGGGTTCCTAAGCAGCCTCTGCGCTGCCTGTACTGCAGCTGCTGCAATTATTGTGGCTAAACCCAATCAGACTGAAAGGTCAACTGTCAAGGCTGAAGTAGCACTAAATGTTCGCTGAATGTAAAGGCTTTACAAACTTTCTGCACAGCAATAACTCAATTCAATGAGTCAGCTCTTAGAGGTCTTAGCCATCACATTTATTTTTTTTCTTTTCTTCCCCTAATCTAAACATTTATGCAAGACTGTGTAACAGATAGCAAACCGTACTGGGAAGAAGGCAGTACACAGCAACCAAATGCTTTCCAAACACTTTCATGTTATAGATCACATTTTTTTGTTGTTGTTGTTGTTGTCTTTTTTTTTTCTTTTTTTTCCCTTAAATATAGCATTATTTTCAAATGTAAATCTTCCCTTGTAACATTTTTAATCATGGTTTTTATAGCTATTTCTTTTTCTTACAAAAACAAACAAAAAAAGAACAAAAAAATCCCAGTGACTCTAGAAAAGATAAAACATCTATTTTCTACATGTCTCTCTACTAGTTAAACATGTAACCTGCTTTACCAACTGTAAATTTTGTTAGCACTCTACTAAGACACAGGAGTGGATCTAGCAGACAGAAGATGGTGTACTGAATATTTCAGCACCAAAAAAAAAAAAAAAATAAAAAAAAAAAAAATTCCACGACACAAACCTCAAACCCTAAAATGGCATCATGAAAGTGAATGTTAAGGCCTCTTGTAGTGAGAGCCTATTTCAGGCCATTCACTGGTAATGCACACTAAGAGGATTAGTGGGTAGTTGTACATAATGTATAACTTAATCCCTCAATCTTCCTAGAGTACCTGAAAAGCAATAGAGCTTACAGCTATGAGCTCTTCCAAGAGACAACAGAACCCTATGAGTCATATGGAAGGAACAAACTGAAGGTTGGAGCTGCAGTTTACCAACAGCATCTCCAGTTTCACTACGTCTCCGAAGAGCCTGTGGCTAAGTGGCCTATTGAAAACAGCAGATCTGAGGGAAGGAACCTTAAAAAGATTACATTACTGAGTCTTTTTGGAGCTGTGAGTTCTAAATCTATAATTCTGTCAGCATCTGTGATGTGGAGTAATACAGATAAAGCAGCATCTCTTTCCTCTTCCACCCCCTCCCCTCTTAAGAGCAACAGGCTCATTACTCTCGGTGTTTATCATGCAGCTGAACCCTGGTGGGGATACCAGGCCACTTCTCTAGGTTTTGCTGAGAGTTTTCTGACTACACATTGCCTGTAAAAACCCAGCTGCAGGAAGCTGCCTGCTGTGTTGAGTGGTCTCATGACCCCACGCGGAGTACTGCATCCAGTTCTGGTGTCCCCAGCATTATAGGATACTGTGATACTGTGATAGGGATGTGGAGCTGCTGGAGTGAGTCCAGAGGAGGGACATGAAGAGGAGCAGAGGGTTGGAGAACCTCCCCTATGGGGACAGGCTGAGAGAGTTGGGGCTGTTCACCCTGCAGAAAAGAAGGCTCCAGGGAGACCTTAGAGCAGACTGCCAGTACCTGAAGACTTGCAAGAAGGCCAGAAAGCAACTTTTTACAAAGGTTTGTAGTGATAGGATGAGAGGGAATGGATTGAAGCTTGAGGAGGGCAGATTTAGACTGGAGGTTAGGAAGAAATTCTTCAGAGTGAGGGTGGTGAGACACTAGAACAGGTTGCCTAGGGAGGTTGTGGATGCTCCTTCCCTGGAGGTGTTCAAGGCCAGGCTGGATGAGGCCTTGAGTGACCTGTACTAGTGGGAGGTTCTGCTGGCCATGGCAAGGAGCTTGGAACTAGATGATCTTTAAGGTCCACTTCCAACCTAAACCATTCTATCAATCTCTGAGCTGTTGCTTTGTGGTGCAAGGTGAACAAATTATAGCCAGAACTCTTTTCACAGTTCATCCAGAAAGTAGAGTACTTGAGAAGTTGTCAGAAGTTGGCACAGTACCCAGTGGCGGTATCTGGAGGACAAAGGAATATTAGAGGAGCCATGGGACTTGGGCCACTGGAGGCTGCCTGTGTTACTCCTGTGGTGATGAGCATATCTGAGATCAAAATGGCAGGGCATGCTTCATTGCATGAAATTTCTCTTTAGCATCTCACCCTGTGACCTCCCCAAATGGCTGTGTGCAGCACCCACAAATAACACCTAGTGAGTATTAATCTGCAAGCAAAGAGATACTTCCAAAGCTTCCTCCTGAAGATAACCACAGATACTTTGCCCTGAAGCAAAACAGTACATACTGACTAGCAAAACAAGTCAGCAGTGCAGCTGGCAACATTACTTTCCCCTGGATAGATCCCTCCTTTGACCAGAAGGAAAGGAAGCTGTGCCTGGGAATGCACAGTCCCTTTCTTCAACAAAACACTGCTGCAGTAGCAGCTGGGAAGCTGCAACAAACAACTTCAGCCTTGGCAGAAATCAGGCAGACACCCTAAAGACAGCCAAATGAATGTGAGGTGAAGGGAAAGGTCTGTTTCCTTTAGAGTCAGGCTTGGGGCTGTATTTTCAAGGCAAAATTCATTCCCTAAATACGATTTCACTGTAGATTTGCTGTGACCATCATTAAGTCATTCAGTCTTACCAATCACCCCATGCCCTGCCTGTTCAACAGGCAGCTACAGTGGCATCTAAACTTCTGAGGGCATTAGCAAATCAGTTGAGAATTACAGAGGAATTGCAAACCACTTTGGGCAGCAGCAATCTACTGGTTTGTGGGACGCCTGGAAATGGGTGTGTGTGTGAAAGAGGTTGGTTGTACATGGCAGACACTGATTTTACCCCTCTGCTATCCCTGATGCTGTCAGCTGCAAACACCAGGCACGACAATGGCCACCATAACCTTCTCCACATTTAATTGAAATGCATAGGTTGGAGCTTCTTTAAAGAGATGTCCAAAGACAAGCTTGTAGCTTCACAGAGCTCTCATTAAATCCCATCTTCAAGGAAGGTGATAAAACCAGTGATAAAATTATTCCTCTGTCAGAAAAGAGTGGAGGCACTGCTATGGCAAAGTGCCACAGGACATGCTTGGGTGTCTGCGGAAGACAGAGTGAGAAATACAGCCCAAGTCCTTGCCCCAAGGCCCAGCCAACACCATTTCAATCATTACTGAAGGATGTTTGTCCAGCCCGTTTTTAAAAATCTTTTTAAAGGCAGACTCCTGCCCTAGCAGTTTCCCCCAGTGCCACCAGTACTCCACCAGTAACTAGTAACTCCTGCTGGCTGCCTGGAACTGGGAGGAAGAGGAGAAGCTATGCCTTTCTCCATACAGGGAAGGACAGGACAGGCAGGACAGAGTCTCTGAAGCAGCCCCAAAAGAGAGGAAACCCAAACCAGAGCCAAAACCAACTTAGATTCATCATTCACCATGTGCCACCTCAAGCCACTGCTCCGCTCCACGCTTCCAGGCTTGCTGAGGTGAAGCCACGAACATGTCCAAGGCATATTCGGCCCAGGCCTGTGAGATTTCTGCCTGAATCCTGGTATGTCTGAGAGATGCACCAAATACTCCTCTCCAGGTAGCTTGAATACCTCAACATGAAGCGGAAAAAGCACGTTCTCAAGGTTTCAGACTATGCTAAGCCACTTTGGCCTTCATCCCCTCTGACTTCTTCCTCTGGAGCAATTATCTGCACCAAAGTCAATTGGTCCTCACTGCACCAGTTGATGAATAAGTGCAGATGCTGTGCTCTGTTCTCAGTCCAAAGCACTCTCAGTGGCTAACTGTGCAAAAGATTTTTACCCTTACTGATGAACCTCCATTTTGGAAGACTACCTAGGCTTAAAGCAGTTTTTCATCATCCTCTGAAGTGGCTTTTTAGCCCAGGTATCACTGTGGTTTTGTTTGCAGTAGAGATGATCCAATTTTTCTATCAGTGAGTAGTTTCTCAGTGAGTAGAGCAGAGTTATACATTTTCTGGCACTGACTAAAATCTGACAGCAAAAAGTTTAGCTACTGCTGACACGACTGTATAGGACTGTGGCTCACTGAGGACCTAAATCTTCTACAAACATTAACATTTCCATACAGTGAGGTATGGTGTACAGTTTATTTTTACTATGGGGTAATAAGCATGGGGAAAAAGAATCAACCTTAAGTGCACCTGACCATCTAGATCAGGCCAGTTTTCTGGTAACTTAAATCCTTATGTAGTATTAGCACCAGTTCATTTTCAGTTTAAAAGGATTTTAATTGGAGGTCAGAAAAATGAAGAGAGAAAAGTTGGTACAGTTGGAAACTATAGTTCAAACTAGAGAAGAGCAGATTTAAATTGGGTGTTAGGAACAAGTTCTTTACCATAAGGGTAGTGGAACACTGGAACAGGTTGCCTAGGGAGGTAGTTGAGGCTCTGTTCCTAGAAATACTCAAAGTGAGGCTTGACAGGGCTCTGGGCAACCTGATCTAGTTGAGGATGTCCCTGCTGACTGCATGCTGGTTAGACTGGATGACCTTTGGAGGTCCCTTCCAAGCCAGACCATTCTATGATTCTATGAATAACTACACTATAAAAATTGATTGCTGAAGGCAGAATTCTCTGCCCAAGGCTTGAAGTGAAAATATTGCAGTTCAGATTACAATTAGAGCTGTGGAGGTTGAGAAAACCCTGTCTGTCAAAGAGCTTTTTTTTTTTTTTTTTCCTCCAAAGATAACCAAACACACTTAGTGTGGTTAACTGCATGACCCTGAAAGGAAAACAGTACCAAAGTGGCCTCAGGTTACATTGAGCCACATGAGGATTCACACCTGCTCTCGGAAGCTTTCTGAGCCAGCACTGAATTCAGGTAAAATGTGTACTGTAAATGACAAAGTGTGCTTCTAAATGCTTTTCTCTGGGCTGAATGTCCTCCTGTCAGCACCGAATCCCACCTGGTTTATTTTTCACTCAAAAAGAGTTGTGGCAAAGAGTGCAGGAAAGCTGGAAGGAAGACCATTCTTCTCTTAAAAACTGTGAGAGAGCCAGAAGCAGCTCAAGCAGCTCTTCAGCAAGAGGGGTCTGTGGGAGAAGAACTGCTTGCTTGGAAGCTTTGCAACTGGGACTTTCTTCCAGCCGTTTACTTTGGAAGCATGTTCAAGGAGGTAGGAGGAAGGGAGGCAGAGTTAGCAGGACTTACTCCGAGGTTCACTGTGGACCCACAGTTACTGTAGCCTCTCTTGCATGGTTGGGAGCTGGTGGCACTGTGGGAGCACAGGAAGGGCAGAGACAGCTCTGCGGTGTGGGCACTGGGAATACCAGAGCAAGTGCTGTGGTGGGGTCACTTCCCATGACCGAGTCCTGCAGCATGGTGTGGCAGCTCGCAGGGGCATGCACAGCCGCGGCACGCACAAGCTCCTGCGCACACACAGCCAGCTCCTCCTGTGCCTAACACAATGACAGTGCTGATGGGTTTTGCTGAACCAGAGCTTCTCTGGTAAGGCACGAGCCCCATGGGAAGCCACTTTTTGGAAGCCACTGGTCAAAAAGGATTACCCAGAATCTTTTTCTCCCCTGCTTTGTGGATGTTAGAGCCCAAATCCATACAAATTGAATTGTACGACTAGCTACACAGGGGCAGAGTTGGGTTTTTTTCCCATGGCTCTATCCCTACATTTATCACTAAGCCTACTTCTCATTTACGTTCTTATGAATATTTTTGAATAAGTGAGCCTTCCAGGGGTATACACAAGTCTGGTGAGAAGAAGGTATGGAGGGGAGAAAGTCCCTACCCCTCCCCAATGTGGGCAGCATCTACTACCCATGGTCAGCCACCACTCCATACTATATGGCATCCCTAGAGGGAAACCTTATCCTCCCTCACACCCTCCTCTATCTCATTAGAGAGCTGGAAAGAGCTTTAGCTCCAAACTGTGGCAGGGATGGGCTCCAAGGGAGCCCTTGTGAAACCCATCCACTGTCAAGAAAGCACAAGGGAGAACTTTTTGGGTTGTTTTTGGGTTGTTGGGGTTTTTTTATCAGAAAGTCATGGCAAAGGCATCCCAGGAGGGAATTCAAACGCTTATTCCTGCCCACGGTGCATAGGTTGGGGCAGAGCTGCGTGCCCCAACATGCCACCACTCTCCCTGTCATGATCCTGGCACAGCTTCCTCCCTGGAGAGAGGGCACCTCAGCATTACCTGCAGCTGCCTGGGGCAGCTGCTTCTCAGGCATGAACTGGTCGGGTGGTGGTGTTGGCGTTCTGCAAGTCTTCATCTTTTTTTTAATTTAGGAAAAGAAAAAAAAAACAATTCAGCATAAATAATTCTAAGTTATTTAGGCTCCAAGAAGTCTTAATCTGTGCGTCAAATAAATGGCTTGCAAGATGTCAGGGGGTTTCATTTGGGCTTTTTTTAACCTATTTTTACTATTTTTGTATTAATTTAGGGGGAAAAAATTGTATAATGAATCTCAATGTATAGCATAAGCCTAAAATAAAATGGCTGTCTCTCTCTTTGTTTCCTGTGCTCCCAGACTGCTACACAAGGCCCCTGTCATTGCCTAACAAACGGATTGGTGAGACACTGGAACAGATTGCCCAGGGAGGTTGCAGATGCTCCTTCCCTGGAGGTGTTCAAGCCCAGGTTGGATGAGGCCTTGAGTGACCTGTACTAGTGGGAGGTGTCCCTGCCTATGGCAGGGGACTGGAACTAGATGATCCTTGAGGTCCCTTCCAACCTTACAATTCTATGATTCTATGATTTACCTGGCCTAACCCAAATAATCTGACTGCGCATCCTCTCCAGTTGCCATCAGAGAGGGGCAGTGGAGTTGTTCAGGGGCACATGCTGCAGCACAGAGCTAGCAATATCCCAAAGACCACGAATGCATTGCTTCTCCAGGAGCCTGGCTTCTTCCAGCCTGCACCCTGCTCAGCGGAAATGAATTCAGTTCACATCTATTCATTTCCATGTACTGGGATCCCAACCCTTTTCTAGGAGGGTTCCTACCTAATCCAGCAGCAGAACCCCAGCCTGAGCAGGCAAAGCAACAGCTAAGGCCAGAATCTCAAATATGTGATCAAGGGTTATCAAAAACCAGAGCTACCAAGATCCAGTAGGTAGACCTGAACTATTACTACTGAACAAAATCACAGAATGTTAGGGGCTGGAAGGGACCTCCAAAGCTCATCCAGTCCAACTCCTCTACAGAGCAGGAGCACCTAGAGCAGATCACACAGGAATGCATCCAGGTGGGTTTTGAATATCTCCAGAGAGGGAGCCTCCATAGCCCCCCTGGGCAGCCTGTTCCAGTGTCTTGTCACCCTCACAGGGAAAAAATATCACAGTATATCACAGTATAAGCAAGGTTGGAAGAGACCTCAAAGATCATCAAGTCCAACCTATCACCACAGACCTCAAGACTAGACCATGGCACCAACTGCCACGCCAAGCGCGCTAAGAACACCTCCAGGGACGGTGACTCCACCACCTGCCTGGGCAGCCCATTCCAGTAGCAAGTGACTCTCTCGGTGAAGAACTTTCTCCTCACCTCGAGCCTAAACTTCCCCTGGCACAGCTTGAGATTGTGTCCTCTTGTTCTGGTGCTGGTTGCCTGAGAGAAGAAAGCAACCTCCTCCTGGCCACAACCACCNCTTGTCCTGGCATTGGGCAGCACCCAGCAGAGCCTGGCTCTGTCCTCTTGGCACTCACCCTGCACATCTTGGTCAATATGAATGAGGTTGCCCCTCGGGCTCCTCCTCTCCAAGCAGCAGAGCCCCAGCTCCCTCAGCCTCTCCTCATAAGAGAGATGTTCCATTCCCTTCATCCTCTTTGTGGCTCTGTGCTGAACTCTCAAGGAGTTCCCTGAGGTCCTTCTCGAACTGGGGTGGGGGGCAGAAGTGGACACAGTGCTCCAGATGTGGCCTCATCAGGGCAGAATAGAGGGGGAGGAGAACCTCTCTCAACCTACTAGCCACAGCCCTTCTAATACACCCCAGAATGATTACTATTAACCATTTTCTTACCAACAACATAGCATCCACAAATGCAGGAAGCTGAGAGACCCGTATCTCTCAGTCCTCAGCAGAACCATGGCCAGTGCCCCAGGATCTTCTGATGACTGCTGTCCATCATCCACTTTCCACACCCACATAGACCATTTACACCATTTCCCAGTATTGTGGGGAAAGGGAGCAGCATCCCTGTAGGCCCACTTGGGCCAGCTGCTTCAGTGGAGAAGCAAACCATTGCACCCAGGGACAAGAGTGACAGTTATGGCCACTCTGTCACACCCGGTTGCAGCAGTGAGATAAGGGTTGGGTTACTCTAAAAAGAAGCTGAGGCAAGGCCAAGACAGAGTCACTACAAACAGTAGGAAGCCTGAGAGGTGGAGGGGGTTTGGCTACTTTGGGCCACTTTAGTTTAATGGCAACTTTGAGTTCACAATTTAAAGGTGACTTCTGCCACCTGTTAGAGCTCCTGGCCTTGTCCCTTCCAGTCATTCTTTCTTTCATTGCCTTAAACAGGCACTGTTTGCAGAATTTCTGTCTGAAACAGAAAATCACATTAAATCCATTTGCTAATTGCTAACCTAATGTAAGAGAGGCTACATCTAAACATCACGCAGGAAGTCAAACTCCCATATGAGGCTGGTGTGCCTCATCTGTCTCTGTTAGCAAGAGCTCCCTTATGCAATCCCCCATAGATCTAATTTACAAAACCCAGGCTTTCCAAAATATGTAATCAGTACATTTGATTCTGAAAATTCATCTGTGTGTATGCCTGCAGAATAGCTTAGCCTGATTTGGAGGTTACCAAGGAATACCTTTGAGCCCAACAAACGTTCATGAATGGCACATCTGAATTCCATGCTCTTACACCGCAGCATACTAATCAGAATATTGTCAGTCCAAAACGCCCCATTTCCTTATTTCTGCAACTGATTTGCACACAGAATCTGGGCAGGGTTACAGACTCAAAACAGTGATCACAGAATCACAGAACGTTAGAGGTTGCAGGGTTACATTCATCCTACAAAGATGGCTTGAGTGCACAAATGTTAATGGCAATCACAGAATCACAGAATTATTGAGGCTTGAACAGACCTCTGAGATCATCAAGTCCAGCCTATGGCCTACCACCACCACATCAACCAGGCCATGGCACTAAGTTCCACAGCCAATCTGTCCTTATACATCTCCAGGGACACTGATTCCACCACCTCCCTGGGCAGTCCATTCCAGTCTCTAATGACCCTTTCCATGAGGAGATGCTTCCTAACATCCAACCTAAACCTCCCCATGTGCAGCTTCAGACCATGCCCTCTTGTCTTGGCACAAGTTGCCCGGGAGAATACAGCATTTATTAAGGAGAATAGGATTTGTTTTGCTGATTGAGTGAGAATACCTGAAATAGATGCCAAGCACTTAGCTGGAAAGAACTGGGGAGTAAGAAGTCTAAGAGGCCACCAGCAGAAAAAAAAGTCCACTTCAAAATTTATATCCATGGGAAATGTAAGAATCGTGTTAAAGACCTTAGTAGCTGAGTATCTAGACTCTATGCAGCAGGATACATCCCTAGAAGTTTTTAAGGCCGGGCTGGGTGTGGCTCTGGGCACCCTCATCTAGTGCAAAGTGTCCCTGCCCATGCCGGGGTGGGGGTGGGGGGTTTGCAGCTGGCTGATCCTTGAGGTCCCTTCCAGCCCTGACAATTCTGTGACATGTTGTAAATGAATGCAGAACGTTCAGTTCTGATTCTCTTTGGCCACATTCAGTCCCCTCAACTATGGTCTGTTCTGTGAGCAGGGATACTTTTGAACAAGGTGTTCCTAAAACTTTACTTGAGTCATGCAGGTGAAGTTTGCTGGAAACAAAATTTTAGCTGTATACAAACAAACTGATGCCAGAAAAAAAAACAATTTGAAAAAAAAAAAACCAACTCAGATGCCTGCACGTGCTGGTTAGATTTCATAATAAGCAATCTGTTCGCTGATGATACAAGTAAAAGTGATTTTATATTTGTCAGCTACACTCAGAAAAAATGAGATGCCCCAGAAATGTGTATATATAGTGTGCACACCCCCATACCAATTATGTGTATTTTATACACCCGGCTCAAGTTGGTTCCATAAAAAGAGGAGGAAAAGCCAACTCAGAAATGCAGCTGAAAGTGGGTAGGAAGAATGGTTTAGCTGTCCTGAAATTAGTAACAAAGCAGCAGAGGAGGAGCACCAGAGAGGTTGGTAAGGGATTTAGGAGCAAAGAAGCTAGCTGTTGAGAAAGGAAGTCCCTTGGGTTTTATTGTGTCAAGTGGATGGGAGAAAAATTATATCAAAACTTTAGAGTTCATAGAATAATAGAACTGTGAGGGCTGGAAGGGACCTCAAGGATCATCCAGTTCCAACCCCCACTGCCATGGGCAGGGACACTTTCCACTAAATCAGGTTGCTCAGAGTCACATCCGGCCTGGCCTTAAAAACTTCCAGGGATGATGCTTCTACCACCTCCCTGGGCAACCTGTGCCAGTGTCTCACCAACCTCATGGTGAAGAACTTCTTCCTAACATCCAGTCTGAATCTACCCACTTTTAGTTTTGCAGAGTTGCAAAAGGAAGGCCTAAGGTAGAATGAGGAGTGAGAGAAATTCAATCAGCACATGTAATATTTGCAGCTGTAATGGATATTAGGGCTAATAAATAACGGGGTCTGGCCATGTATGGAACACACAAATTCACAGCTACTTAATTATAAGAATTCAAATATAGATCTGGTACCTCATTGTTTTGGAAGGCAAAGTGGACATCATTCATAATCTAATCTGGAGCCCAGAGCTGGAGACTCCGGCATGATATGTACACAATATCATACAGCAAAGGAGATCAGTCAGATGAATTCTGCCTCATAACTTACTGAAAAATAATAAATGAACCCTTTTTTTTTTTTTTCACTACCACTCTTCCTTAAAGAATAGCAGGTGACTTTTAATGCTTCTGAAACAGCCACACCTTCCTGATAAAACACTCATGTGCTGGAGAGCTATTTTGTTCCTTTTCTTTTTTGAGGATGCAAGCAATTTTCTTTCTGAACAAAGTGAGCCCTCAGGCACATTACCTACAGTGAGAAGTGGGAAATGCCGACTCACTTAAGGTGATTCCTGAGTCAAGAATGTCTGCAGCTGAATTCCTCTTTTCTTTCCTCTCAGCATGCTATTGTCATATGTTCCAGACTTGCCTATTGGCAGTTTTACCAAGCAGTATACTGTACCCCTGGCTGTAAGAGAGGTGGGATCCTGCCAAGCCTCTCCTGATGTTTGCTGCAGGAGTGGCAATATTATAATCTCAGGATTATTCTTGCTCCTTAGCCCCTCTGATGGAAGTGATTTCTGTCATTAGCTTGGGCCTTCCTGGAAGGGTGGCTACAGCAGCAGGGAAAGCCAACAACATTTTGCTGGTGTGATGTACCTCTGATATAAGTAGCATGATATATTATTAGATCTAGAAAGAAGCGTTCGAAGCTCAGTGTCAGAAGGTCATGCATTTAATATCCCCATCTGTGTGGATGTTAGACAGCAGATTTAGAATATGGAAATTGCAGAAATGGGAAGAGTAAAGAGAGAGAGAGAGAGAGAAAATACCATTTAAAGTACTCATTCAGCACTCTCAAAGCCTCTCCATCAAAGGAAAAGTTATTGCCTTGCAGTCAGTGGTGACAGCAAGCCTGAAGAATCTAATTTGCAGGGAAAGGTTAAAAGAATTGAGCTTAGAGAGGGAAACTCTGGAGCAGAGATACATGACTTCAGAACTGCAGGAAGGATTGGTAACATCAGTGAGTTCCTTTTTATGCCCAGAGTGTGCTTCAAAAGCCAAGAGCTCGGAATACAAAATGTTTGAAGTGAGAAGCAAATAATAAATTTATGGAGAACATTGGGCAAGTAGGAATGACAAATGCCCATTGGACACTGGAAAGTCAAGTGAGACAAAAAGTGGACTCAGATAAGAAATGCCTGCACTTATTGTAGAGAATTCCTTAAAAACCTGCACAGAAAAACTCCCCAATGCACTCACAGACTTAGAGAGCTCTTCAGGTGGTCTGCTCCAGCATCAGGCTGAAAATAAGGTAAGAGTCTTAAATTATTGACAACTGCAATCAACAGAGCTTTAAACTGTGGAGCCTGGGTAAGGGAGAAATGGGAAAAATGACAGGAAAAATACTTTAATGGTGTGCTCTTTGTATACATCAGCACCTTTCCACAGCCTTCACTTGTCTAAAGCACCGCCCATCATGTCCCAGGCAACTGTTTTCCTCTTCCCCTTGAAGCCAAAGGCTGAATTTCCACCTGCTTTCTAAGACAGTCTCTCTAACACTGCCCAAGTGACCCAGGACCCAGGACACATAGGCAGGTACGGACCAGCATGGGTATAATGGGAAACAACCCATAGCCAAGCCACTACAAGGCAAAGTTTTATTACTCCTTCATCAGAGAGCTGTGCAAAAGAGGGAATTCATGAGTTTAATGTTCTTTAAAAGCTTATAAGAAAAATTGGCCTCTGTGGTATTGTGTAGATGCATTAAGATGTAGATGTGCTATGGATGCCATCCAGGCATACTTATGCTTGGTAGCCCTCAGCCTCTGGCTTCATGCCACATAGCTCATCAGAGATTCATATTGCAGGTTGTATTGAGATAAATGTTTGGTGAAAGAGACTGTTTAGATCAAACAGATCTTTTTAAAATTTGAACTGGTTTATTCACCCTAGAAGGTTTTCAGCACCTGCCATGTCTGTCTTCTGGTAGAACATTTAGAAATGAGGGGAACCACAGTAGGAAGGAGAGAATTGGAAAGGAAGTGAGAGAATTGGAAAGGAAGTAAAATTCCCATTATTTTTGCTAAGTGGTAGCTGATTTTATGAGGCTCAGTTAGTAGTGATTTTGGGAGCCTCATTTTCCATTACCAAATTTTCAAAAGGTGCTCAATATTCCATCCCTAAGCCAGGAAGAGCTATGGATTTTTCAGTAGGCTCCAAGCAGAGCTGCCTTCAAAATGTGTTGCTCAGTGGAAATAAAGCACTGGAAAGGGGAGGAGAGGAGGATAAGAATTGCTGGGTTTGAGTTTTACAGAAGAAAAATATTTGGTTCTTTGTTTTTTTTTACAAAAGAGTTCCCATTCTTACCTTTGTTCTGAAAGGAGAGTCTTACTGAGTCTGACAAACTGGAAGCACATAAAATCTATTACAAAAACTTGTGTGCAGGAAGGGAGAGGCAGGAGGTGAGCTGAGAAAAGACCTCTGTGTTCTGACTTCCTTCCCTAATGTCTCAGTGTCGTCACAAACCCAGGGAACAGCAGTGTGCTCACTATCAAAGCAGTGGGGTTCCTGTGTTCAGATGCAATCGTTTTGTGGAGCAGTAAAGTGGTAAATAGTTCACTGGTAAGGCAGATACCCACCAAGATGATTTCAAAATGCTGCTGAAGAGAAAGTATGGAGCTCTAAGTCCATCAACCAGGGAAGGTGGGGCTGATGAACCACAAGTGAGCAGCACTTCCTAAGAAAGCAATAACAAATGCAAACAACAGCAGGGTGGTACTCGTATGGAAGCACAGATCTGAATGCACAATTGGCTAAATCTTCCCCAAAATCCAACCAGTCCAGGAAAAATAACCAGGCAAATATCATCAAAGTCCAAAACCTCTACAGTTTTTAACTTCTTGTTACAGCTTATGTGTAATCAATCTGCCACTTTGCTCTGGTGAGACCTCACCTGGAGTACTCCATCCAGCCCTGGAGCCCTCAACATGGGAAGGACATGGTGCAGGTCCAGAGGAGAGCCACAAAGATGATCAGGGGGTTGGAGCATCTCTGTTACAAAGACAGGCTGAGGAAGCTGAGGTTGTACAGCCTGTATAAAGAGAAGGCTCTGGGGAAATCTAATAGCAGCCTTCCAGTACTTGAAGGGAGCTAGAAGAAGGATGGAGAGAGACTGTTTACAAAGTCCTGCAGTGATAGGACAAGGGGCAATGGCTTCAAACTAGAGAAGAGCAGATTTAGATTGGATGTTAGGAACAGGTTCTTTACTGTGAGGGTGGTGGAGCACTGCAACAGGTTGCCCAGGGAGGTGGTTGAGGTCCCATCCCTGGAGATCTTCAAGGTGAGGTTCAACAGGGCTCTGGGCAGCCTAAACTGGGCAGCCTGGAGGATGTCCCTGCTGACTGCAGAGGGGGTTGGAATGAATGACCTTTGGAGGTCCCTTCCAACCCAGACCATTCTATGATTCTATGATTCTATGATTCTATGATAACGTCACCAGTTCCCTGATGCTTACAGACCATTCAAACCCATAATTGTTTCTTTAGACATAGTTCCCACTAATACACATCCAGTAAGCAAATATAATACTTAGGTGGCCCATCATAGATCTCAAGTAGTATGAGGTTGCCCTTTACAGCTACCCCCATTGCAAAAATACAGACGTAACATATTTATTTTACAGCAGAATGGGAAACATTCATACAAAATTCTAATCTAGCTGAAAACAGTCATTTGCTGAACAAAGTGAAGAGATTCTTTCCAGCAAATAAAGGTGAAGGTAAAATAGCTCTATTCAAGCCTTGTGAAGAGAATTAGAGAGAATTAATCTGAAAAATAAATAAATAAGTAAAAGCACGTGGAAGGCAATTTTAAACAGCAAGCAAGCAAATGGTGACCAGAGTATGTCTATGAAACCTTGGCAGTTGACCTTCATGAGGAAAGGATGGTGAGTGGTTTGGAGAATCAGCATTTCATCAGCTGATTGAGTAGATTTTCACCCTTATCTAAATATGAACCAGCTCTTAAGGTGAAAACTGATCATGTAAAGTTTGTTCATTTGCCTGTACTCCATGATCATGGAAAAACAAAGATGTTCCTGAACCTAGGGTCTTGGCTGATTTTGATTATTTCTGATGTATGTCTGTTAACTGCTAAGGGGAAGAAAATATTGGGGGGGAAAAATGCTCCAAAGCTTTAATACTTTTGCTTTTAGTTTTAGATTTGAGAATCTATCCTACTCCTCCCTTTAGGTCCTTCTTTTGCTGTCTTATGAAATTCCCCAGTTGCAGCCAATTGGCTCAAGAGCTCCCCTAATACACTCTTCCAATTTTAAGCACTCAGGGGTTCCACTAAAAGGGTGGCCGGATGCAGCTTCAGGACTTAATTGTATCCTATGAGTTACAGAATTATGCACCAACAGCTAAAAGGACACAATTACAAGGTGAACTATTGTGACACACACTGTGTAATGTCATACAATCAAATGCAATGTTTAGTAAACATGAACCTCTTTGTCATTTTGTAGTTATTTATACAGGTTTCAGAGGAAAATAAATAAATAAGCAAAGAAATAAAGCACACATTTAAAAATATCCTTTTTCTCCATCGTGTCTCTGCAGCGTTATGCAACTTCCTGGCAAGGCCAATGGGTAGGTAATGATTTGGGCAGTGCCTGGGGGAACGTGCAGTGCTCCTTTCGATTGAATTACAACTGCAAAGGGAGAGCTACAGCCTTCCAGAGAAAAGGAACAGCTTACCAGGAATTAGCTAGGGGCTGCCTAGGTGGGGAAAAACCAAAGTTCTGCAGATGCAGGAGTCTTAACTAGGTCACTGCTTAAAGGATTGCGCTTTTCCAGCAACGTCTTTGCAGTCCATTGCACCAGGAAGGAAACACCACATAATGCCTGGCCTCCACAAAGCCCACGGGAAAAAGAAAGGGAAAAACAGTCTTCCACATGTGATTGGAGAGCAGGTAAAGCTCCATCACACCATAAAAACCAGGGAGCAGATGCACGGCTCTGCAGAAAGCCAAGCTCCTGCCAGTGTGCCCATGGAATATCCTACCAAGTCTCCATGACAGGTAAAGACGCTGCTTTGCAGACCTGCAACAGGAGTGTCCCACTCTCCTCTGGGGGTGACAAGGCACATTTCCAGACAGCTCTGTCTTCAGAGAAAGATTTTCCTGTCACCTTGTCCTCTGACACTGCCATCCTCTGTCTCTCTCCTCATTTATTCTCATCCTCATTTATCTCACACCGCAGGCACGTAAGATACTCCAGTGCAAAAGGGTGTTCTCAGCCCACTTTCCTTCAGCCTAAGCCAAGAAAAATTCCCCTGGCAAAGGAAAGCCACCTGTAATTCTGGCAAAATGAGCAACTTTCTACTTCCCTCACCAAACCACAGAGAAAGATGTTCAGATGACTGCTATTCAAAACACTGCTGAGGGAGTGAGGGGCAAGCACGCCGCTCATTTTTGCAAAAAATATACTGAGTCTCGTGTATGCACAATGAGTCCTAGAATTAATTCACGTGTGGAGAGGTCATAGCATTATTTCTTTTTTTCAATGGTTATGGAATCACAGTCTTTTTTTTTTTTTTTTTCCTTTCTGATAGCAGTTTTGATCTGCACTTTGAATACAAAGCAATTACAGTGTCAAACGGCACTATTCGGAAGGAGGGGGTGTGTGGAAAAAAGTGACTATGAAATGTAATTGTGTTCAAATCCCAGATTTATTGTGGTACAAGAGGAACGATCATGTCAAACGTCAGCTGTATCTCTGCACTCTACCACTACACATTTTCACTGTGTGTGTATGCATAAATTTTGCACAGTCAATGTTACCCTTAGCAGCTTTGTGAACCAGAGATCCCGCATGGGCCACATGAGGCCAGCTCTACTCAATGTTTGCACTACTACCAGCATGGATCTACTCTGGTGAAGAGAAGACTTAGAGGGGATCTAATCAATGTCTACAAATATCTGAGGGCTGAGTGTCAAGAGCGAGGGGACAGCCTCTGCTCAGTTGTGCCTGTGATAGGACAAGGGGCAATGGATGGAAACTACAGCACAGGAAGTTCCACCTCAACATGAGGAAGAACTTCTTTACTGTGAGGGTCACAAAGCCCTGGCACAGGCTGCCCAGAGAGGTTGTGGAGTCTCCTTCCCTGCAGACTTTCCAGCCCTGTCTGGATGTGTTCCTGTACTAGATTCTATGGTCCTGCTCTGTCAGGGGAGTAGGACTGGAAGAAAGACTGGATGAGGCACTTAATGCCATGGTCTAGTTGATTGGATAGGGCTGGGTGATAGGTTGGGCTGGATGAGCTTGGAGGTCCCTTCCAACCTGGTTGATTCTATGATTCTGTGATCTCCAGAGGTCCCTTCCACTCCCCAACATCCTGTGTGAGCCTGTGATGGTGGAAGGGAGATTATACAGCAATAAAATATTTTTTGTCTAAGTCAGGGAGGACTGCAGAATTTCAAAGGATGAGAATAGAATTCAAGATGCACTTGACCCACTGGAAGAAAGACGTGAAATCAGCAATGGCAATGACGGCTTGAGCAGCAGAGTCTAGTTGTGAGGTTCATGTCGGGAAGGTTGGAGTAGATAATTTCTAAGGTCCCTTCCAACCTGAGCCCTTCTGATTCAATGAATAAGAAATTCAGAAAAGGCAAATGCATAAGGGAAAGAGCAATCAATGGCATGAACACAGGATGTGGTGGGGGGAAGGATTAAACGGGAGTTCTGCAGAAGAGTATCTGAGGTTGCACTTGGTCATTCCCTCACCATGAGTAAAAACTATGCAATGCTACAAAGCCACCACATTTAGGAAGACATTTTTTATCCTGTTCTCCTTGGAGCTGATGAGTCCTCAGCTGAACACTGTGGGCATGACACTTGGAAAGAGTGCAGAACTGAGTAAGAATGAGGAGTCAGGAAAATACGGAATGCTGAACAGGCTGCCCAGGGAGGGTTGTGGAGACTTTTTCTCTCTGGAGATATTCAACATCTGCCTGGATGCGTTCCTATGTGATCTGCTCTGGGTGCTCCTGCTCTGGCAGGGTGTTTGGACTGGATGATCTTTTGAGATCCCTTCCAGCTTGTAACATTCTGTGATACACTTGCCTGTACGAAAAGGATATATGTAAGAAGGACAGGTATCAAATGTTTTGCATGTCCCCTGAAGGTGGGACAAGACGAAAGCAGCTTAATTTTCAGCAAAGATAATTCAATTTGCATACCCTAATTCCAGGAACAGGCATGCACTGGGAATGTGCACTAACTAGACTGTGGAAGTGGAACCATTTCTAGCAGGGTTTAAAAGCAGCTTACACACACACCAAAACCTGCTTGAAACAACCTAGATACTGATTCAGACCTTTTTCTACAGGAATCCTGTAGAATCCTACTTGACTACAGAGATTTAGGTTGCGTCAAGCTATGTCCCTCTAAATCAGTTTGGATTGGGGTATTCAGAAATAGAGGCACCTGCAGCTGCTTGTCATATGATTTGATGTAAAAGATGGAATCTTGGCATGTAGAGGCTGGGATGTGTTTAGAAAAAAAAAATGGGAGATTTGTGTATCTGTAGCTAATACTTTTAAGTATGGCAATTTAAAAATTTGTAGCAATTCAGCCAGCCCTAAGTGGAGAAAGTGCTATGTCTTCTACTGCTTTCTGATGCACTTTACTACACAGCTGTGAAATTCAAGCTCTTTGGCTCACAGGAAAACTCTGCCATAAAACATTCATTAAAGATGGTCCAAGAAGCACAGAATACCAGCAGGGAAAAAAAAAAAAAGAGGAAAATTCATCTACTGGATAGACAATTATTGGAAGTTTAGGAGAAGAGAAACACCAGACCAAAGACTTCCATCGTTTCTTTCTTGCAAATCAGTCTTTTGGTGTTTAATGAGTTTCTGTCAGCCTATGCAAATAATTCATAATGAATAATTTATCTGATAATTTTTTTTTCTGCTTATGGGATATCTACAAGTAAATTGGTTTCCTCTCACATTTTCATTAATCAAAATTATGTTAGCACAGCTTTAGGTGAGTGCGTCTGCGCCACAGTAGCTTTGCTCTATAATTCAGTATTCCTAAGACCTACCTGAGGCAAGGGTCCCACTGGATTCCTTTCATCCTCCTCACAAAGAGTCCTTCAAGTTGAACTAAGGTCTTGCTTTCAACAGGTTCTACAGGATCTCCATCGATGCAGTGGTGGGGGCATGTGGACTTGTGGGGAGGCCTGTGGATGTGGTCTACCTGGACTTCAGCAAGGCCTTTGACACTGTCCCCCACAGCAAACTGCTGGCTAAGCTGTCAGCTCACGGCTTGGATGGCAACACTTTGTGCTGGGTTAGGAACTGGCTGGAGGGCCGAGCCCAGAGAGTGGTGGTGAATGGTGCCACATCCAGCTGGAGGCCTGTCACTAGCGGTGTCCCCCAGGGATCAGTACTGGGCCCCATCCTCTTTAACATCTTCATTGATGATCTGGATGAGGGCATTGAGACAGTCATCAGCAAGTTTGCAGATGACACCAAGCTGGGGGCAGATGTTGGTGGGTTGGAGGGCAGAAGGGCTCTGCAGCAGAACCTTGAGCGCCTGGACAGATGGGCAGAGTCCAATGGGATGGCTTTCAACAAATCCAAGTGCCAGGTGCTGCAGTTTGGCCACAACAACCCCATGCAGAGCTACAGGCTGGGGTCGGAGTGGCTGGAGAGCAGCCAAACAGAAAGGGATCTGGGGGTGCTGATTGACACCCGCCTAAACATGAGCCAGCAGTGTGCCCAGGTGGCCAAGAAGGCCAATGGCATCCTGGCCTGCATCAGGAATAGTGTGGCCAGCAGGAGCAGGGAGGTCATTCTCCCCCTGTACTCTGCACTGGTTAGGCCACACCTTGAGTACTGTGTCCAGTTCTGGGCCCCTCAATTTAAGAAGGACATTGAGGTGCTTGAGCGTGTCCAGAGAAGGGCAACGAGGCTGGTGAGAGGCCTCGAGCACAAGCCCTATGAGGAGAGGCTGAGGGAGCTGGGATTGTTTAGCCTGGTGAAGAGGAGGCTCAGGGGAGACCTTATTGCTGTCTACAACTACCTGAAGGGTGGTTGTGGCCAGCAGGAGGTTGCTTTCTTCTCTCAGGCAACCAGCACCAGAACAAGAGGACACAGTCTCAAGCTGTGCCAGGGGAAGTTTAGGCTGGAGGTGAGGAGAAAGTTCTTCACCGAGAGAGTCATTCCCCACTGGAATGGGCTGCCCAGGGAGGTGGTGGAGTCACCGTCCCTGGAGGTGTTCAAGGCACGTTTGGACGTGGCACTTGGTGCCATGGTCTAGTCTTGAGGTCTGTGGTAATGGGTTGGACTTGATGATCTTTGAGGTCTCTTCCAACCTTGCTATACTGTGATACTGTGATACTGTGCTAACCTCCTAACCTGAGCATCTGAATTAAGTAGATCGAAGGAGATTCTCCTCCCCCTCTACTGTGCCCTAGAGAGGCCTCACCTGCAATATTGCATCCAGTTCTGGACTTCCCAGTTCAAGAGGGACAGAGATCTATCTACTAGAGAGAGTCCAAGGGAGGGCTACAAGGATGCTGAAGGGACTGGAGCACTGCTGGTGAGGAAAGGCTAAGGGACCTGGGGATGCTTAGTCTGGAGAGGAGAAGGCTAAGAGGGGATCTGAGCAATGTCTAGAAATAGCTGAGGGCTGGGGGTCAGGAAGGAAGGGACAGGGACAGCCTCTGCTCACTTGTGCCTTGGGATAGGACAAGAGGCAGTGGATGGCAACTACAGCACAGGAAATTCCACTTCAACACAAGGAAGAACTTCTTTAGTGTAAGGATGATAGAGCCCTGGCACAGGCTGCCCAGAGAGGTCGTGGAGTCTCCTTCTCTGGAGACTTTCCAGACCCATCTGGATGTGTTCCTGTGTGACCTATGATAGATTTTATGCTCCTGCTCTGGCAGGGGGTTGGACTCGAAGATCTCCAGAGATCATTTCCAGCCTCTTAACATCTTGTCATCCTGTGAATATGAATTACTGTCTGTGCAAAACTAGAGACCCTCCTGGGCTTCAACATTCCGAATTATCTCACTGAAAAGAAGCAAAATTAACCAGGGAAACAGAAGCACTTCTCCAGGCATCCAATTTCTGCCACTTATGTCCCTCACATCTTCCATAGTTTCAGCTAAGAGTTGTCATTCACCACAATTTTAGAATCACAGAATTATTTAGATTGGAAATAAACCTTTAAGATTATTGAGTCCAACCACGTATTATTTATATCCTTACATATGTTTTACACACAAATGGTAAGAAAAAGATTATTACCTTAGCCTCAATCTTAATTATTCCTACCCAAAGGAAACTATCACTGTACTGGAAGTTTTCCCCATTTTGGGTCAAAGAGGATGCTAGGGTACAGTGCAGAGAGCAACAGGAAGAACTCTCCTACTGTGCCTTGCCTGAAATGAAAAATTAAGTCCTTGCATGGAGAATTTCCAATTCACCTCTGTCGTGAAATTTTGGGATGCCAGACAGAGCAGCTAACACAGCAGGCATTGCTTCTGTTGTGCAACACACTGAGAATGCCAAACAGCAGCAGAGACTGGGAAGGTCCTTCAGCAAGCAAATTGTGAAGATGAAGGAAAGCTTAAAGAGCACTGCAGTTGTACTCAGGTCTTCTGATGATTGCATTACGTGGAGGCAGCTCTATAAATGTTCCCATGACTTCAGTGGAGAAAACCGAGTGGTTCAGTCACTGGGCACTATGATTCATGTTACAAGCAGCACTTGTTAGCAAGACCTGTCATGGCAGATGTTTAATGCATCCAGTTCCCTCAAATCCCTTCTTTAAGCATGGATTCTTTAGCTTTCTCGTATGCACCACAGAGTTGTTTTCCTCACAAGCCCACCCGTCCTAGCTTTGGCTAGGAGAGGGATCATTTTCTTCACAAGAGGCTTGATGGGGCCATGCCCAGGATAGGCAGCAAAACCAGCCAGTGGGGTATTCCATACCATAATTGTCACTACTGCTATAGGGCCATGAAGATACTCAGAGGGCTGGAGCACCTCTGCTATGAGGACAGGCTGTGAGAGTTGGGGCTCTGCAGCTGGAGAAGAGAAGGCTTCAAGTAGACCTTGGAGTGGCCTTCCAGTATCTGAAGGGGAGGGCTGGGGAAGGACTATTTATAAGGTCTTCTAATGACAGGATGAGTAGTAATGGGTTTAAACTGGCAGAGGGGAGATTTAAATTGCATGTTAGGAAGAAGTTCTTTCCAGTGAGAGTGGTGAGACACTGGAAGAGGTTGCTGAGGGAGGTCATGGTTGCCCCTAGCAACCATGGGTTTGTTTAGCCTAGAAAAGACTCCAGGGGGACCTTAGAGCTGCCTTTCAATACTTGAAGGGATCCTACAGGAAGGCTGAAGAGCAACTTTTCATAAGAGTGCCTAGAGACAGGACAAGAGGGAATGGTTTTAAGTTGAGGGAGAGCAGGTTTAGAGTGGATCTCAGGAAGAAGTTCTTCAGAACCAGGGTGGTGAGAGTCTGGGATAGGTTGCCAGGTAGGTTGTGGATGCCTCCTCCCTGGGGTGTTTGAGGCGAGGTTGGGTGAGGCCTTGAGCAGCTGAGCCTAGTTGAGAGCTGTCCCTGCCCATGGTGGAGAGGTTGGAGCAGATGATCTGTAAGGTCCCTTCCAACCTGAGCCATTCTATGATTCATTCTATGATTCTATGCTATTTCAGTTGTTCATTCATTCATTCTTTGCATGTTTCCATTAAACTCTCCATACCACAACCAGCAGGGTTTTGCAGTTTGTTCCCAATTTCTCCTGCCCATCCTACCATGGGGAGGGCTGAGGGGGGCAGTTGTGTGATTGTCCGCATGGGTCTCAGCTGCAGCAGGGCCTGAAACCACGACACCACTCTGGACTTCCTCTTTCAGCATTTCAGACAGCTAGAAAAGGTCATTTGAAGTCATCACATTATTCACAAATGGAAAGGCTTCTTTACTGCAAAAAGTAAGCCATCTAAAACTGCTGACTGGCTGACCTATTAATGTAAATGTGGGAGAGCTTATGCGGTGGACATGAAGGGGGCAAATGAACAGAAAGCATGGAAGGAGAGAAAGGAGAGGCAGTGAAATAAGTGGAATGGGGGGGGGGGTGCGTAAAGCAGAAAAAGAAGGCAAAATGCACTTGAGTTTTATCCTTAGTAGACAGGGGAGAAAATATTAAGGAGGAAAAAAAAAAAAAAAAGGATATTGGGAAAATGCAGGGATGACACCAGACCTTAAAGTAATTCTGAGAAAGAAGGAAGTGATGTCAAAACCCCAGTAACTGAGTTTTTACCTTGAAAAGCCTATGACAGCTTCACTTCAATGTTTAGCCACATCAAATCAACCTCCACATCTCTGACTGTGTATATTTCTCAGTGAAGTCAGCAAGAATCAACAGAGGCAGCAGCACTCAAATCTATGTTGTTTTCATTGCGTCATTTTACTGCCTCCTTGTAGCCTCTAATGCACTCCTAATACATGTCTATATCCCCAAACTCTTGTTAGCCTTCCTTAATTGATGGCATCTAGCTGAAGAGAAGCCAGAAAGAGAGAGCTCCCATGTTGTCTGCTCTTAATAAATAATCATTAAAGGGTAGATTGCCAGCACTAGAGCATTCTCCAGCCCTTGGTCTGTTTGCCTTGAGTCAGCTGCTCTGTACTTCTCCCCTGCTCCTGCAGGATAACTCAATATCACATCCTCTTTTCTTTTTTATTTCCTGGTTTGGTTTTGGTTTTCTGCACAAAGACTGTTCTTTATCTGAAAAATATTGTAAAATCATTCAAATTTCATGATTCCATGCTGGGCCTAATGCAAACTAGCCAGGATGTGGTACAGGAAAATCAAATAAATGAGTAAAGTGACAGCTCTCCATGGTCCATCAGTAGTTCTTTTGTGGAATTCTTAGATTCATAGAATGACAGAACTTCAGAGGTTGTAAGGGACTTCTGGAGATAATCCAGTCCAATCTCCCTGCCCAAGCAGGATCCCCTAGGGTAGCTCACACAAGAATGCATCCAGCCGGGTTTTGAAAGTCTCCAGAGAAGGAGACTCCACAACCTCTCTGGCAGCCTGCACCAGGGCTCTGGCCCCCTCACTGTAAGGAAGTTTCTCCTCATGTTGAGCTGAAACCTCCTATGTTGCAGTTTGTATCCATTGCTCCTTGTCTTATTGCTGCAGAACACTGAAAAGAGCTTTTCCCCCTCCACTTGACACCCACCCCTCAGATATTTGTACACATTGATCAGATCTCCTCTCAGCCTTCTCTTCTCCAGACTAAGCAGTCCCAGGGCTTTCAGTCTCTCTTCATAGAGGAGTTGCTCAAGTCCCCCAGTCATCCTCATGGCTCTCCACTGGACTCTTTCCAGCAGGTCCCTGTCTCTCTTGAACTGAGGAGCCCAAAAGTGGACACAGTATTGCAGGTGCGGTCTCACTAGAGCAGAGTATAGGGGGAGAAGTACCTTTCTCATCCTGCTGGCCACACTTTTCCTGATGCACCCCAGGATGCCACTGGCTCTCTTGGCCACAAGGGCACATTGCTGACCCTTGCAGAACTTGTTGTCTACCAGGACCCCAAGGTCAAGAATGGTTTAGGTCAGAAGGGTCCTTAAAGATCAACCAGTTCCAACACCCTTGTCACAGGCAGGGACACCTTCTGCTAGCCCAGGTTGCTCAAGGTCTCATCCAACCTGGCCTTGAATACCTCCAGGGAGGGGGCATCCATGACCTCCCTGGGCAACCTGTTCCAGTGTCTCACCACTCTCACTGGAAACACTTTCTTCCTAATCTCCACGCTAAATCTGCCTTCCTCAAGCTTCAATCTGTTCCCTCTTGTTCTATCACTACAAGCCCTTGTAAAAAGTCCCTTCCTGGCCAGATCAGACTGACTGGCCTGTAGTTTCCAGAGTCTTCCTCATTTCTCTTTCTGAAGATGGAAATTATGTTTCCCCTTCTCCAGTCAGCAGGGATGTCACCAAATTGCCATGACTGTTGTAATATGATGTACAGTGGTTTGGCAACTTCATCTGTCAGTTCCCTGAGTTTTGCTGTTTGTTTTAACTTCTCCCCAGGCCTGCCTAGCCTCCCACACCCCTTTTGCAAAGGATGTTGGAAAATCTATGAGTACCCCAAACTTATTTTATCATTTCATCCTCTTCAGCTTTACAACATACTACATAAAGTGAGTATTCAAACACTTGAATCATCACACCGAGACCACGTTGATGCTTCCATTCATCTACCTGATGGCTTGATAAAACAACTTGCAAACAGGGAATCTGATAAAACCTACAAACAAGGTAGCAATAATGTCACATAAGAGTTAGAGAAATGCTTCACTGTTGGCATCAGTTCAAAGATTTCTTGTCAGTTTAGACGAAAGCTGAATGTCACTTTCATAAGAGCAAGTGAGTGAGTACATCTCCTTTCAGACAGTGGTGAAACTCACATGGGGGAGGCAGGCTGTGGGTAAACACTGGGGGACACAGGGTCACAGAAGCTATGGACAGGGAGATGATGGGGTCTGTGGCAAACTGGTGGGGCTAGCAGGTGGCCAGATGACTGTCTCCCACCTTCCCACTGACCTCACAGAAACAAGCTCACAATCTCTCAGCTTTTTTTATCTCTTTGATGGAGCTCTGGTTTGTAATAGGGGCAGAGCACCAGCACCCTAGTCCTGCTCTCATGAACTTCAACCCATGCCCTCTGGTGGAGGGGGTCAGGTTGCCAAACTGCCCTTGTGCTGCCCCATCTCAGTGGTGCAGCTGCCGTAGGAGAGCTCTGCCTATTCCCAGATGTCAGGTTTCAAGCTCCAGTGGTCCATGCTGAGAAGGAGATGATCAGAGGCACTGTGGGCATCACTACTGGCAGGTTGCCTGGCTGCCGGCACATGAGGAGATCAGCACACTACACCCTATGCATCAGCACAAGCAAGAAACACTAATGTCTGAAGGCACACCCTAAGATGCTTGGGTCTTCAAGACCATCTTGTGAGTGCAAAAGCCTAATGGTTCTGCATATCAATGTTAGTCTACACACCAGAGCCACAATGATTCCTAGAGAGCCATCAGGCTAGTAGGCTTCTCTGTGTGCCTCATTTGGGATGGGAAGAAAGATAATATACTATCATGTTAATTAGCCAGAAGGAGTGACTTACAGTCTGTGTGCTTTGAATTCTGAGCACAGCTAGGCAAGGGAACAAACTCAGATACATCTCTCAGTGGCCTGTATAATCAAACATATCTATTTCTAGGCCCTGAAACAGGAGGGTTTGTCTCCCTTTTAAAAAAATCAAGGTCCCTAAGCACATAATATTGAAAGAAAGAAGACATTATTTCCTTCTGGAAATATTTTAGCAAAATAATGTGTCACTATGATGTATAGCAGGTAGGGCAAGAAAACAAATCTGACAGAATAAAAATACTGAATAAAGATTACTTTTAAGGACACTGTCACATAATAATGATGCAAAAGCATGTCTTTGATTTGCACAATATGAGCCTTTCCAGAAATACTGTCTTAGTTGTAAAATGCTGGGTGGTAAAGCAGAATCATCCATCCAAAAAGCAGAACAAGCAGGGTTCTTATTTCGAGAAGAGCAGAGTTCACCAAAGCCACAAGGTCAGTGAAATGAATAAGCAAAATTCTCTGAATTTTCCAGGACTGTGAGAAAAACCCTTTCTGAATTCTTGCTGTTTATGTGCCCATTATGTACCTGTGCAGCTTGAGATTTCTTGCACACAGAAGGCGGGATACATTAATCATGATGAACTGCTGGCCTGGAGCTGCAGTGTCCCACTCCATGTGAAAAACCACTAAAATAGACTAGTTCCAACTCTGCTTGGGCTGACAAATACACCCTGCAAAGAGTAAAATTAGTAGTATCCTCTCAGAGGATGTGCTGTATGTTTATCACCAATTTCTTTCAGTTTCTGCCCCCTCAAAATGTTGTCACTTCAATCTCTGTCTTAAGCAAGCTCCTCATCTATCTTTCACTAGATCTACAAAGGTCCCACTTGACTTTTTCATGCAAGTTCACCTCGATGAAATAACCAAGGTGACTAAGGTGAGCAAAATTTTCCTGTTACCTCATGAGTAATTCATCTGCTGAGGCTTCATTCTCCAAAATGCATGGCTTGTGCCCACAGAGTCACAGAATTGTCAAGGTTAGAAGGGATCTCAAGGACCATCTAGTTCCAAACCCCCTGCCATGAGCAGGGACACCTCACGCTAGATTGGGCTGCCCAGAGCCACGTCCAGTCTGGCCTTAAAAACATCCAGGGATGAGGCTTCCACCACCTCCCTGGGAAACCTGTGCCACTGTCTCACCACCCTTATGGTGAAGAAGTTCTTAACATCCAATCTAACTTTCCGCTCTAGCTTGGATTCATTCCCCCCAATCCTATCACTACTTGCCACTCTAAAAAGTCCCTCCCCAGCTTTCTTGTAGCCCACTTCAGATACTGGAAGGCCACAATAAGGTCGCCTCGGAGCCTTCTCTTCTCCAAACTGAACAACCCCAACAGCCCCACTGGTTCCTGGCCCAAGCAACAACAACAGCCACACTGGTTCCTGGCCTTCTCCACATGGTTACATGCCTAGCCGTGGTGATAATCCACCTTTTTAAAGCACTGCCTTCTCTTCATGTACAACTGCCAGCTGGTGGTGTGCATTAGCTCTGAAAGCAAGCACTAAGCAATAAAGCCTGCTTATTGTCAGAGTGGAGTAGGAGCAGCCTCAGCCACGTTCCCAAGCATTTACTCTTTGTCTGGAGTTCCTGGGATATTTCAGTGCCAGCCATACATCACAACTTTAAGAGCTGAGGTGACAATTCAAAATATGAAACTCATTGCAGAGTAAATGAAGCAAATGATCATTTTTGACAAATACACATGAGTGTGGCACTCAGAAATCTGGCTTGGATGTCTCTAAATAATTAAATTTATCTACCTCAGTAACTACATTTGAATTGCAAATTAATTCTCCAACAGCCCTGCTGCATATGTGTGTACCTAGCAGTACCCCCAGCTCTCACTGGCTGCTATCTCTAAGATGCACAGGCACCTTTGGGCAAACGTGTTTCAATGCAGAAAGAACCCAAGAGTGAGGACACTTGGCACTGCTTGGCAGAAGTGAGTGAGGATTGCTGCATGGCATTTTGTCAGTCACTCTCCTTGTGCTTTGTTTCTGCGCCTTTAGCTTGTTGGGCAGCACACCCATAACCCAAGGAGCAGCTGAGCCGTAGAGCCAAGCACAGGGCTCCCGAGGCAAGGCTGCCTTTGCAAATGTAGCTTTGCTCCCTTGCGTGGGACCTGCTCCCCTTTAGCTGCCCTTTAGCACCGCCCTCTCCTCACCATTCCGGTCCTTCCTCATTTTTACACAGAATAGACAAGGTGTAACTGCTCACCTGATATTTCTCACTGGAGGAATGGCAAAAGGGCATCCAATGCTATTAGAGCTAATTCCCTATATTGTTTCCATCTTTGCCCACTGCTCCACCAATGTCTCCCCACTTAAAAGTTACTCAAATTCTGTTGTAGAGACTGAATTATCCATCTCCCTGTGTACTCCTCAAATGATAGGTCCCCAAAAATAATTACTTGTTATCCTAAATGTCCTGTGAGGCAAGGAGACCTCCTTATGGCCATTTTACAAACAGAGCCTTGGGGATCAGAGATATTAATGTCAACAGGGTTAACTCATTTGAAACATTTACAGTTTGACTGTTTTAGGGAACCTGGCATTTTATTGCACTATATGTCTCCAGTGCAAAGCAAAGCTTTCCTGGTCTCCATTGGAAACTCCAAATGTTCTTCATTTCATTTCAACAAGCCAGACTGGAGGGCTCAGATAAGAAACAGAGATTGAAGAGCACTAGGCATCACCTGTGAAAAATGTCAGCAAGGTGATTCAAATCCCCATGGAATTCAAGCCGTGTCAGGAGGAAAATCAAGTTCTCTCAGGCAGCATTTAACAGCCCATCCCAGGAGACTTCCCCTTGCTCCATCTTATTTGCTGCAAACTTTCCCACTTCCTGCAGCAGATAATGCAGAGGCCCTGGAGATGGAAACCTCTTTCTCCCCATAGCTGTGACATACCCTCTGGACGACGCACTCTGAGCTATTTTGAAGTCTGTGGAAATTGCTGTTTGTGAGCAGGTAACCCAAGACTGCACTTAGTAGCATTCAGGAGAGTAAAGTCAGGTTTGACAGGCAACTGGAAAAATGGTGTCTCTTTTTGTCCCGTGCCTCCCTCTGGCACTGTAAGCAACCCCTTACAACAGGTGAGCAAGGGGCTAGGAAGCCATGCTGATGGAGCTGGGTTGTTTAGCCTGGAGAAGGCTCCAGGGAGACCTAATAACAACCTTCCAGTACATGAAGGGGGCCTACAAGAAGGATGGAGTGAGACTGTTTACGAAGGCCTGCAGTGAGAGGTCAAGGGGCAATGGTTTGAAACTAGAGAAGAGGAGATTTAGATTGGATGTTAGGAAGAAGTTCTTCACCACGAGGGTGGTGCAACACTGCAACAGGTTGCCTAGAGAGGTAGTTCAGACCCCAGCCTTGAAGATCTTCAAGGTGAGGCACCCTTGCACTCCTCAGCCTGACCTATTTCCTCAGACCAGGTTCAGCTCCCCTGGCAGCTTGTGACTCCTGATGCCTCTAGTCTGGTCCTGCCTGAGCCCTGTACCCAGCCTACAGGGCTCAATTCCGGCTCCTATTTCCCATCCATGCCTTACCTGCTCCCACATCCCTTTGCACAACTGACACACACAGAGTGAGCAGGCACAGCCCTATCAGACATGAAATCGCAGAATCGTCTGGGTTGGAAGACACCTCTAAAGGTCACCCAGTCCAACCCCCTCTGCAGTCAGCAGGGACATCCTCCACTAGATCAAGGTGCCCAGAGCCCTGCTGAGCCTCACCTTGAACATCTCCTGGGATGGGGCCTCAACCACCTCCCTGGGCAACCCATTCCTGTGTTCCACTACCCTCATGGTAAATATGAAAATTTAATTAAATAAGACAGCAAAAAATGAAGTCCTTCAGGAGTATTATCACTGGAAAGTAAGGGACAAAGACTGGCACTAGCCCAGTTTCTCAGTCAGCTTTCCAGCCCTGTTCTAGAGCTCTACCTGTACGCAAATGTGTGAAGCTTTTTCACTTGAGCAGGGCAGTCATCTCTGGTTTGCACTCAACATAGTTTCAGACAATAGAAATTGTGCACACATTTTGACAGTGCAAGTTCTAAGCATCAACTCTTGAATTTTGGTAAAGTTATAAAACATTAAAAAAAAAAAAAAACCAAACCCCAAACCCAACACAATTATCTGAACATTGCTCTGTCCTAGAGTGAGGCTTCATTACCTGGCTACGTTATTTACAAACAGAAAGAACATGCATGAGGGCTCTGGATAAGCAGATAACCTCAGCTGACACAACAGTCACTGCATGACTGCACTATTTAGTGTCATTTTCTCTGCCAGTTGGCCAATCTCCTGCCATTCAGAGATTGCAGGGTAAAATCTCTGTATTCTCCTTTCTCTGTAACCAAAAGTAAAGCCCAAAGCTTTACAGCAGCACTTCCCATTTATCCCTCCTGCTGACAGGCAGCACCCTCTCCAAAATCTTTTCATCTCTCTCTACGATACCAAATCCCACAGACCTAATCCAAACTGATGAAGATGATTGTGACTATCTGTACTGTGGAGGTGCTCACAGGCAGTTTCACTCAACATAAGCAGCATCTGTTGTGTAAACATCACCCCTCATGTCCACGCCTAAGAGCAGTTATGGCTGACTGACAAGCACTGTTTTTATAATGGTAGCTCAATAGTGTGCTATTTATTGACATAATCCCTCTGATAGGCTTTGTACCCATTTATACTTAACTTTCATTAGCATTATATAATAATTATTATTTAAATGATTTTTATTGTTTTAGAGAGGTGGTTCTGCCCCATTACACTGCTCTTGTGAGACCTTGATGTGGGTTTGGGAGTT